>CM053786.1:609964002-610086502 GCA_028749045.1 Cupressus sempervirens | reverse complement strand
GTTGTGATTAGAATTCTTTGATTTTTTAAGCCGCTACACTTTTTGAAAGGAAAATTACATTTATCAAATTTTCTTCAAAACTGAGACCATAATCTATCAATTTTCTCATTATTTTGTTTTGGGTTCATATTGTTGGGCATGGTCTTTCTTCACAAGAAAAATATATTTGCAAAATTATTGGACATGTTGTACTTAATGTTTATATCTACACATATGATTTTGGAAGAAAATTTTGGCATAACTAATGTGTATTTTGTACTTAATGTTTATATTTTCACATATGTTTTTGAAAGAAAAAATTGGTCTAACTATTGTGTATATCTAAAAAAATATTGGACATTTTGTACTTAATGTTTATATCTGCACATATGGTTTTGAATGAAAAATTTGGCCACCTCACTCAAATTCACCCATATTATAATTTAAATGAAAATTTGTCTTCTTGAAATGATCTTTGTTAATATGGACTCCTTTTTGTCACTTCATTCTTAATTCTTCTTGAAGATGTAAATTCTTAAATACTTTTTATTTCACTGGTTTCTAAACTTCATCACTAAAAAACCTAATTCTTGGTTTTCTAGTGTTTTGGTGTTCAATAATGGAAAACATGTTTGTTTTACCTTAGACATGCATTTCCTACCATTCCTAAAGTTTTGGGCTCAGTTGGTGTCCATTAGGATTAAAAATGCAAAAAAAGGTCATATTTGACAAAAAATTGCAAATAGGCAAAAATGCAATTTTGGAAAAGTTGTCAAAAATGTTTTTTTGGCCTCCCAATGTTCATAACCATAAAATTTTGTTTGAACTCATTGGATGAAGGTATTGAAGATGCATTGTGTCCATTTCATAATTGATCATCAAGTTGTATAGAAGAATCAACATTTTATCAAGGGAAAAACTTGAGACCAAATTTTGATTCAATCAGAAAATCAAAAGGTACATCACTCATACTTATTTGGATTTGTGATAACCTTATTGCTAACCCAAGAACAAGATAGAAATGAAAAACATATGTGGTCAAAGGGTGGCATACCTTGAGCACCTCAAGATAATAAATAGAAATTAGCAAATTGTACATAGTAGTTAGAAGTTCAAGAAGGTAATTTGTATGCTCTTTCAATAAATTAAATAGCATCAAGATCTTATCAAGGGAAATTGTGAAGTCTTATATATATAATTATTCTCCTAACTAGCTTCAAGTAAGTGCACAAGAGAATTGAGATCAAGTGATGTGAGCCAGGGTTGAAGATATCAAGTACCTTCATTAGCATAAAACTGAAGTATGATCCAAACATTGAGCCAACATGTTATCAAGTATAACAATGATTTGGATGCCCTATACCCACATTATGAATATGTGAATCATGATTTTAGTAATAAATGATAATTCTATAATCCTTCACCTCCTTAAGATGACATCCTTTATCAATCATCATCAAGAAAACATGAAGTATGATTCCCAATGAAGATATGGTTGTCACATCATAGCATCCATCCACTAATCATATATGAATACAAATCCTTATCATTAATCATACAAAGATGAGATAATAAAATTAGCAAACAACATGATAATACAAGAAGCATGATTATCCAACAATTATTATCACTAAGGAGATAAATAAACAAAGCATCAATTTCCAAAACAATCTGCAATAAATGGTAATGTTAACCATGAAATATCAGTTAGCAAGCATGTCAAGATTATCACCATATGTATTTCTCAACTGATCATCATAATCACTTATGAGCCTCTAAAAGGTCATTATTTTGAGAACCTTTTATCTTTATTTTAGATAGTTATCTTGCCAGAAACATTTTATGACTCTATGGTTTAAGCAAAAGAACTTATGTTTTTATGAATATTTTATCTATATGTTAAGACATGAAGCTTGAAGTATAGATTGTTTAGATATGTTGTATTTTCTTGAATCTATGGACTTCTATGGTTTAATGAAGGAATATTACATGTTGATAAATATTTCCTCATCCATGTTATGTTTGGGTAGGTACCTTCTTATAGCCATAGGTTTTGCAAAGATTGACAATTTGAACATTATACCTTTTCTAACATTGATGATGAAATGAATAAATATGTATGTGGAAGTTATTGCATTTAAATTTCTTGATATTTCTTTCTGTGCATATTTAAGTCAACATTTCAATGCTAAGTCAAAGATGACTAGGTTGATGAATCACTGTAACAAGTAGATTATTGTGTGATTTTTGTTATGGTAGCACATAAATATAGCTTCCTCAACCTACTATATTCTTGGAGGAGTTAAACACAATTAAAGATATTTCTACTATAAACTTTATGATCTATAATTGACCCTCATTGATGGAGTGATCATAGAAGTATGAATTTGTTGTACATTTCCTTTAAATAATTCTCATTGTAGCTTTGAAAAGAGATTTTGGCTTGGCTGTAAGAAATATAGAATAGATTGTTTGTTCAGCAGTGTGTAATCTTGTTTTTAGATGTAACCTCTTATTATGAATGAATAGAATACAAAATTCAAGTTCCCACCTTCATTCTTTACCTCCTTTCTTTTCACTCATCCAAGGAGGCCCACTTGGTGAGTGAACTTCTTTGTTAAAATAGATTTTATTTCCTTGTTTATTTCTTTGCAATGTATACTTCTGCTATTCTTGTAGCCATTAATAATAGAATCATTGAACTATTCCTGTAGCATAGGTGCATAAATATATTTACTATTTGTAGTATTACCTTAAGCTTTAAGAAAAAATGTTGTTTCATTTTCTAGCTTAGTTTCCTTCAGCATCCCTTTTCTATTTGAGTTGTAATGACTTAAAGAGGAATCAACGCATCTACTTTGCAGCCACCCTCTCAAGCTTATGCTCTTGGGTTGAGAAAATAAAATGAAGTCAGTATGTTATTCTAGAAAAATACATGATTTTATTCAACCTTGAAGTCATAATCAGGGAAGGTGTCAATTTTATTCAACCTTGAAGTCATTATGTTAGATTAGGTTTCACATTATTTTTCATGTATAGTAAAAGAGACCCCTTTGCGATATCTCTTCCCCATAATATTCAAGAAGACATTTTTAATCCTAAACCTAAAGAGCCTCATAGCGAGAATGAAGAAAAACTATTTGAAAATCCATTCACTACCACTCAAGAATGAATACCCTCATCCTCTGTTGAATCCTTACATCTGAATGATCTCTTTACTAAACATGAATACCAAGATAATCCACTTACTCTTTTAATATATCAAGCACCATTGATAATCCCAAAATTTATAAAATTTTGGCGAATCACATGTCATTTGGGTGAAAAAAAAAAATTAATAGTGTTCGTGAATTATGCGTCAATCAATGGATATTTGGTGGCAAATTTTTTAATTGTTTATACAATTTTTTATAAAAAAATGGTGATTATAATTTTTGTTTTTAACAAAATTATTAATATTGATGGAAAATTATGTTTTCAAATGTAATTATGTTAAATGTATTATTTGAGAACTTAGACCGTCTGATGATCCAAGATCAATGGTTAAGGTTTAATTTCAGCCAACATTTCTTAAAGGAAGAAGAATTTTCGAGGTAGTCACCAGAATGTTGACACATATCAAGGTAAGTTGTCTATGGAGTACATTGTCACTCATAAAAAAAAAAAGTTTCACATAGGAAAATGGGAATTTGGCGAATGACGATCGTCAAAAGAGACATTCAATTAATTATGTGGCAAGTAAGAGTAAAAATTAAAGAGAAATATGGGCGAAGAACCCGACTACCAAACTAAAATTATGTAATAATAGTGGCAAACGTTTCGACCACTATATGAGTATTTTATAAAATTTTGGCAAACCAATCAACTAGTATATGGTGTTTTTTTTAGCCAATTTATATAGCCCAATCGGGACATATTAGCCAATTGGCGAATAATAGCCACTAAAAAAATCCCTGGCCCCTTTGGGGAATGGCTTAGCCTCATCCTCAGCCTCAACCAACATTTCCTTTTCCTATCCCTCCTTAGAAAAGTAACCAAAATTTGAAAAACATACCTATTGCTTCACTTCCCAAATTTTATGGTTTGATCAATGAAGACTCTAAAACCTTTATCTTTGAGTTTAACATATTATGTAGAAGCTATGACTATACAATTGATGCCCACAAACTAAAGTTGTTTCCTTCTACCCTCAAAGAACTTTCTCTAAGATGGTTCATGGGGTTGGGTGCCAATGTTTTCGTAGATTGCCCTGCAATGAGCAATTTGTTTCTTGCAAAGTATAAGGAATACTATAGGGGTCAAGATTTAAAAAGGTATGAAATTTTCAAAATGTCCCAAAATGATGATGAAACCTTGGAAGATTATGTTTCCTAGTTCATGTTCAACCTAGAGCATAACACAAAGCATCAATTGAATGAGGAATCAAAGAAATATCTTTTTTTGAGAGGTGTAAATGAAGGAAGCATTGAAGCTCTAGACCTTATGGTAGGATGGGATATCACTCAAAATACTTGGATTGATATACAAAGTATATGCCTAAATTATTCTAGAGCTATTGTGAAGAAAGGTAGGGGACTTAGTGATCTACCACATAAGTCCAATGGCAATTTAGGAGTATCCAAGATGAAATTATCTAATTTACTATCAGACTTCAAACAAGACATCATTAATGATATAGCCACTCAACTGGAAACCATGCAAGCCCAAAGAAAGAAAGATAAATTTGATTCCATGTTGACTAAATACTATCCACATTATAGAGAAAAGAAAAAGCATTGTAGATGTAAGTCTATTTTAGATTAAGGTAAAAATAGGTTTTAAAGGAACCTAAAACCCTTAATAGTAGAAAAGAAGATATTCAACAAAGCATACCAGGAAAACAAGCTCCTGAGACCAAAAAAATAGACACAAAATAAAGTTTTATAGGGACCTAAAACCATAGAATGTAACCAAAAAACAGGACCAGGTTTTACAAGGACTTGGAACCTACAAGTTTATAAAGCTTTTCAAAATGGAAAATAAAAACATAAACAGAAAGAAACTAAACCGCTACTACAGCTTCTTGATCATATTTGCAACCTCCTTACCCACATCAGCTACACTAAGAATGGTATCAATAGGGGTCAAGCCAATACCAATAGAAACCTCAACAACCTTCTTTCACGAGCTCAGTCTAGTCCTTTTACTTGGTCCTCCAGGAGACACAATTTCCTCATTAGTCTTCTTCCTCAAACTTTCCATAGTTGCGCATAGACTAGAAATCACTTGTTCCATTTTGTTGCCACTTTCTTTGATTAAAAGTTGGAGGTCTTGTTCATATTTCTTCAATTTTTTAGGTATTTTTCCCACCTGGTTCTCTGGCAACACAAGTTTGGCCTGGTCATTCTCCTGGTCCTTCTATACTTTACCTAGTTTTTTCTTTAATTTCATAATCTCATTGTAAATCTAAGAATCTCCATGAACAAAGGAGTCAACTTTAATCTTTACAATATCAAGGAAGGAGAGTGAGACCCCCATACTTGGATCATCCATCTCCTTTTCCCTAGGGTACTCCATACCCTTAGCTTCTTATTTTCCTAAATCTTTCTCCTTTCCTAACTCCTCCTCCATAGTTTCCTCTCCAAATCTGTGGGTTTCTCCACCTTGGTTAATTTCCTCATTACCAATGTTATCTGACCCTTCATTTTTATCTAGACTTTCCTCCTCATCATTCTTCCTAGTATCATCTTTACTATCAAGATAACCCTCCAAATTTGAGTTAAAATCCCCATCTCTATGTCTTCCTCAGTCTCCACATTTTTATCCTTATTTTTATCAGAAGATTTAGTAATTTCCTTTACATTTTTTTGGGTAGTATCCTTAATCATTAATTTCTTCTTTACACTCTATCCTGCATCCCCTTTTCTCTTTCTAGATTGGGATTCACTTGCCAACTCCCTTTTCCTCTTCAAAATTTTGGAGGCAATTATTTCCTTTGTCTTGCAATCATTCTCAATTAAGAGAATAAGGCCTTCATGAAGGATAGGATGAGTTCCTTTCTTCCTATGGGCAAGGAGGCTTTGTAATTATGAAAACCTCTGCTAGAAAGGAAAAGAAATCTTATCTTTATACCAGAAATGGTTCAAAAAAACAAAATGGAACTTGTGGACTCTTTTGGATCTTCCATCTAAGCTAAAATATTCATGAATACATGATAAAACATCCCTCCCTATTACCTTAATCTGGTTAAGCTCATAAAAGTACCCATTCTTCTCCATCTTTTGCTCTTCCTCCTCAATTTTTGGGAACTTTTTGAAGTTGACGAGATGCTTGTTTCCTTGTTGTATTTCATTCCATCCTTCAGGAGACCAATCAGTTTAGTAATGAAGTCATCTATGAGATGAATCGTGATGCTATGCAAGGTAACCCTATCCTTGAACCAGTTCTTAAAGAAAGCATCTGTAACATGTAGTTTGAAACTATGCAAATGCTCCAAGTAAGGAGTCACATTTCCTTTCTCAAGAATTTTCCAAACAAAGACTTTATCCTTCTAGTATTTGAATTTTTTGGGTTCTTGTTTCCTCGGCTCTCTGCACATTTTCAAACAATGTGTTTCTTTGAGAATGAACAGAGTAGCAAATCCCAAAAAAAAAAAAGACAAATTGAAGCAAGCCAAAATACTCACAAAAGTTGACAAGGAATTGTTTAATCTTCCTTCATGCCATGCCTAGATAATAATAGCATTGAAGTACATCTTAAGAATTGCAACTCATTAAATTACTAGTCTTGGAGGATCTTTCCCTCTATTACATATGTACCATCATACTTAATGAGAAATTGTAAATCCATGTTTGTTCTGAGGTCATTGTGCCACCTCAACATACTATCCCCTTGCACAGCCCTACTAGAAATCAAATCAGCAATGGTGTTACCTTCACAGTAAGAATGTGAAAAGATGACTTTTTCAAAATTAGTTGTTAGGGATTTAATTTCCATTATGCTATCCTCTATAGTCCAAGAACTTGGGGTTTTTTCATTGAGCATATTAATAATGTTTAGGGAATCACCTTCCATCCAAAGGTACCTATTTCCAATTTCCACAACCAATCTCATAGTGTAAAGGGAAGTTGTGGGTTTAGCTCTATGGCTATTTGAGATGCCAACAGGAATAGCTATAGCATCAATAGTGTTACCTATATGATCCCTTATAATTCCTCCACATTGTAATTTTTTGAGGTTTCCCATAGTAGCCCCATCAAAATTCCTCTTAATCTAGCCCCTCGAAGGAGCCTTCCATTTTACATTTGATCTTTGATCCTCCACCTTCTTTTTAGGACCTGTATTATGCATAGGATTGCCAATCAAGAAACCATCAAGAACATTTTTCTAAGATTTAAACTTTTCCTTTATTGCTCTAATTATGTTTTGACCAAGAACCCAATCAGGCATTTCTTTCTCTCTAAAAATTCTATTATTTCTTTCTTTCTAGATTCCCCACCACAAATGAGGAAGTGTGATTTTCCATAGGTATTCCACATTACTATCCTTAATTGAGCAAGTCTAGCTCTAGAAATAATGCTCAATTTTATTATGATGGACCCAAGTAATATTCCAAAAAATGAGGATGTAACTCCACACATTTTAGCTATAATTATAGTTTTAAAAAAAGTGATCCCTGTCCTCCAAGCCTTTCTTGCATAGACAGCAATGGTTAACCACATTTATTCCTATTTTTTGCAAATTATCCTGGGTCAAAATTTTATTCTACAATAGGATCCAATAAAAAATATTGATTTTGGGAGTTAGACCTTTTATCCAAGCTTTGGATCATAATGGACTAGGTCCTTTTTCTTTAGATCTGAATATAGAAGAGACTTTGAAGCTCCCATTAGCATCATTCCTCCATAACATTCTATCCTCCTTATAGGGATACAAACAATAAGAATTCAACATAATTTGGATGCAATTGAAGTCTTGGCTAATGTTAGTAAGACTAACCTAGATATTATTAATCCAATAATTTCCCACATGAATACCATATAACTATTTGCATTGTTTAGTGTAGGTCATGTCCTCAAAATCATCTATCAAAAAATGATCCATAGTATAGGAATCTTCCAAAAACCTAATCTTCTAACCATTTCCAACTTTCCATGAGCACCCTTCACTTAAGATGTTCTTAGCACCTTGCATAGCCCCCCATATAGCAAAAGGGGAAATAACATTAGGATACAAGGAGAAATTAGAAAGAGAAGGGGCATTATACAGATATTTATATTTCCATATGGAGCTCCATTCCTTATTATCATGGTACACTCTCCATCCTTGCTTAGCTACAAGAGCCTTGTTCATACTTCAAATAGTCCTTATTCCCAATTCTCCATCTCTAATCAGTTTACAAATATGGTCCCAAGCAATTACAGCCATTCTCTTCTTCTCCTCAAAACCAGACCAAAGAAAGTTCCTTTGGATTTTGTTAAGGGAATCAACATATTTAGTAGGAATTTTCAATAGGCTCAAAGCATAACTAGGTATACTTTGAAGCCAAGCTTTCAAAAGAGTAACTTTACCAGCTTGGCTCAATAGGTTTCTCTTCCATCCAACAAGTTTCTTGAATTTTTTTTTATAATGTCTTCCCAAAAGGAATCGGGGGCATTAAGCCCCAAAGGGAGGCCCAAGTAAGAAAAAAGAAAGGATCTTATGGAACATCCAAGAATTTTAGCAATTTTGGTTTATCAAGATAGTAGGGTGTTCAAAAAGAACAAAGAACTTTTATTCTAGTTAATAAGTTGTCCTGAAGCTGAGGAGTACAGGCTTAGAGCCTTTTTCGGATTTCTAGCTTCCCTTACATCAGCTTTGCCTATAAAAATAGTGTCATAAAAAAACTAACCATGGGAGTAGATAAGGGGCTAAGAAGAGGGTTTCAAGCCTTTAATGTCATCATCCAGAACCAATTTCCCATTATACCTTCCCAAGCAATCAGCCATAATGGTGAAAAGAATAGGAGATAAAGAGTCTCCCTATCTCAGACCTCTGGAGGGATTAAAAAAGGTAGAAGAGCACCGATTGACCAAAACAACAATTGAAGAAGTAGATATGAGTTGAAGAACAATACTCACAATATTATTATTAAAACCAAAACACAATAACACCTTCAAGGAAGGTCCACTCCACTCTACCATAGGCTTTTGCAATATAAATTTTCATAAAGAAGCCCTGATTGTTAGAACAAGATAAAGAATGGATATTCTCATGCACAACAATGATAGAGTTCAGAATTTGTCTACTTGGAATGAAGCCATTCTATTTTTTCCTGCAATAATATCTGAAAGGACCAAGAGCAGCTTAGAAGTGAGGACCTTAGAAATCATCTTATAAAAAGAGTTGCATAAACTTATAGGCCCAAATTGGTCCAGAGAATTAGCATCTACCTTTTTAAGATTAGGTAGAGAAAGGTAGAATTAATCTCTTTCATCATTCTTTTATCCCCAAAGAATTCTTTGATAGCACAACATACATCTTTCCCAACCAAATTCCACACATTTTGAAAAAATAAAATAGGAAATCCATTTGGGCCAAGAGATTTATCCCCACCTAAGGAAAAAATAGCCTAATAAATTTCCTTATCATTAGGAATGGATCCTAGCATCTTGTTTTGATCTCTAGTAACCAAGGAGGGAATGACACTAAGAATTTCCTCTTGGTTAAGAGGATCAATATTAGGATCAGTAGTCATAAGGGAAGCAAAGAAAGAAACTAGTTCTTTCAAAATATCATTTTCCTTTGTAATTTTCATATCACCTATCATTAGATTAGAGATGCGAGTTTTAGCTCTGTACTTCATAGTAGAAAGATGAAAGAACCTAGTATTTTTATCCCCTTCCTTAAACCATACAAGTCTTGACCTTTGTCTCCAATAGATTTCTTCCTTAGTGACAATGTCATGATACTAAGCTAGTTTACCATTTTCTTCTCTGACTAGATCAAGAGTATACCCTTCCTTCTGTATCCTATCCTGCATAATTTTCAACTCTTCCTTAATTTTAGGTTTAATGTCAAAAATGTTCCTAAAACATCTTTTATTCTAGATTCTAGCCTCCTTTTTAACATTTCTAAGTTTAGTAGCCACTTTATAAAGAGCAATCTCTTCAATTTAAATGTTCCACCATTCCTCCAATTTGCTTTTAAAATGTGGGTGCTACATCCACATTTTTTCAAATTTGAATGGATAGTTTTTCTTAGAATATGCCTTAACAATAGTAAAAATCAAAGGAAAATGGTTTGAACCAACTTTCTAAGAAGCCTCTAATTTACAAGCAAAATCATTGGTCTAATCTAGAGATATAAGGGCCCTATCTAGATGAGCTTGAATAGATTCATTGCCAATCCTTTTATTAGTCCAAGTGAACTCTATACCATGGAGATCCATATCCATAAGCCCCTCATTATTAATAAATTCCTATAAATCCAACCTCCCATCAAGTTGACCAATAGTTGCTCCTTTTTTCTCTTGGTCATAAAGGGGAACATTAAAATCACCCATGAGGATCCTCCTTCCATTTTTTCTTTGCTCTTAATATTAGATTAAGTATTCCAAACTTTTTTCCTAGAATTATTAGTATTAGTGGCATACATATTGACTATGTACCACTTAGAGTTCTGGTTTAAGTTAGTCATTTTGACCACCATGAAGTTCTTACTTTCATTTAGAAAAAGACTAGAAAATAGGGATTTTTTCCATAGAATAAGAGTTCCTTTGATAAGTAGGAGATAATTTCTACAGCAAGTCAAATTGTGATATTGCTATCAGGATTTAACTATGTAATTTTGAGTCAAACTAATTGACCCATGTTTCATGAGTAGTGATTCAACATGAATCCATCTCTCATGAGAATAAATGGAAGTCTTAGTGTAGTTACTTGTCCCACCTAGATCTATTCCCCCTACAAGATTCTCTCCTTCTAGATTCCTACCCATCAACGCACCAGCCAATTCAAAAATATTGAGCTCCATCCTTCATCAAGGTTTCATTGTTATTCCATTGATGTAAAAGAGAATTGTTTTTCATTGTATGTTGTTGTAAAAAAATTTTTAAATTATTAACCCTTGGCTGTAAGCACTATAGGCAAGAAGCCCCACTATTTAACCAAGGGTGAATGGAAAACATTCTCAATTAAGATCCACAATAGAGAATGGCCTTTTGAGGACTTGAACCTTGGTTGTAGGCCCTATAGGCAAGAAGCCCCACCATTTCACCAAAGGGACAAGCCTGTAAGTTTGTTGCATGTACGGAGACACAACCAATGCCAACTGAGTTCAAAATCATTGATGAAAATGGAGAGGTACTTTATGTTTCTCAAAGAAGGCCATGGGCTCAAAGACAATGTATGCTACAAGATCCTCTTCAAAGTTATAATAATAATAATAAATGGAAAAAATTTCAAAATACTAGTTTTAGTGGAAATCATAATTGGCAACAACCCCAGCAAGGTTGGCAGCAACTTCAGAATTGGAGTACCCAATCTAGTTAGCCAACCCTCTTGCCTCCAACTCAGTAGAAATCTCTAATGCATGTTCCTATAGCCACTAATAATCCTTCCAAGTAGACCCAACTATCAATTCAACCTAACCCTAATCTAAACAATACTAAACAACATAATCAACAACAAAGTTATGACATCTCATTGAATGATATTCACTTAAGGTCAGACACTGCTCTTCCTACACCCAAAAAACCTATAATAACTAAAGTTGAGGATCCTGCTATTGAGAATATAGATGATTCAAATTAGCATACCTCTCGTATAGCCAAAGAACCTCCATTTCCCCATAGGTTGATAGAACAAGGCCAACCCACAGAGAAACATGCCATCATTAATTTGCTTAATTAGCTAAAATAGATGACAATAAAAATACCATTGCTAGATGTTATTAAGGAAGTCACTACCTATACTAAAGCTATTAAATAAGAATGGATTAAGAATACAATAAGGAAGAAGAATTATCCAAACACCATTCATGTCCTAAGACAGTTATCTAACTTAATGTTAGAAAAAATAACTATACCTAAATACTCTAACCCTGGGAGTCTTGTAGTTATAGTCACTATCCATGGGATCCAAGCTCAAAATGTTGTAGTTAACCTAGGATCATCTATTAATGTCATGAAAAAGGAGGTATTGTCTCAGTTGCATATTGTTGGCCTTAGAGAGACACCCACCATCCTTCAACTTGCTAATACCTCTACCATTAAGCTAGATGGTATGATAGAAGATGTTATAGTCACCCTAAATTCTTGGAAATATCCAATAGATTTTTTTGTTCTCTCCCCAAAGGCTAATATGGGAGGATATCCTTTAATCTTAGGGAGACAATGGTTAGCCACTACAGATGCTTATATAGCTTGTCAATCTGGAAGGATGACAATATCTAATGGTGTTCATAACAAGAACCTAACTTTATACTCCCCTACTCAACCATTGTCACTAGATGACCAACTAATTTGGCTAGACTTGGGTGATGATGATCAATAAGCTAATTCCATCCATCAGTTAATGGAAATAGGTAGAGATTCATTTATAGCTACTCGAGAAGAAGATGAAATAATTTCATTCATTATTTTGAGTGAATATGGAATAGAATCTCCAATGTGTCCTCAAGCTGAATGTATCTTAGAAACTATTGTACCATCTTTGAACTCACTACATCATTCAAAAGCTTCACAATTTCTCCATTCATTATTACCACATGAGATGGATTCTTCTCCTATTTCCCAATTATTCATAGTAGATAAGGTTATCAAGATGGAGATTGGTCTAGGCAAGGAGTTGAATGTAAAAAATCCACCCTCCCAACAAAAAGTTGTGTTGTAGTTACTACAGGAGAATCAAAGTGCATTTTCTTGGGACCACATTGACATGAAAGGATTAGATCTTATGCTCTACAATCACAAGATTTACATCATCCCTAACTTCAAACTTGTCCAACAACCTTAGAGTAGAGTTAACCCTATCTTAAAAGATATTGTTATGAATGAATTATAGAAACTATTAAGTGCTATTTTTATATACCCCATCTCTAATAGCCAATGGGTTTTAGCCCTAGTCATAGCACCCAAGAAGGGAGGAAAATGGTGAATTTTTCTAGATTATATGGAGTTCAATTCAGCCACTAAGAAGGACCATTTTCCATTGTCATTTATAGACTAAGCTCTTGATAATCTAGCTGGTAAAAGGTATTTTCCTTTTCTAGACAATTCAATGGTTACAATCAAATTCAAATAGCTTGAGAAGGTCAAGAAAAAAGAACTTTTACCTACCCATAGGGAATGTTTTCCTACGTAGTCTTTCCTTTTGGATTGTGTAATGCTCTAGCCACATTTCAACAAGCTATCATCAACATCTCTTTAGATATTTCTACTGACTGTATGAAGATCTATATGGATGATTTTACCATTTATCGTGCTACTTTTGAAGAAGCAAAAGAAAATTTATAAACGTTACTTAAAAGATGTCAGGACTACAACCTTTCCTCAAATAGTGAGAAATGTTTTATGATGATGGAGAAAGGGGTAGTCCTAGGCCATTTCATTTCATCTAAGGGCATCCAAGTAGATCAAGCAAAGATTGAAGTCATTAGTACCTTACCTACACCAAAGAAGCAGAAGGATGTACGCATTTTTTTGGGACATGCTAGATATTACTGAAGATTTATTAAAAATATTAATCAAATTGCAACACCTCTCTACAACCTACTCAAAAATGATTCTTTAGTTGCTTGGGACTTTGACTATACAACATCCTTCCTATAGCTTAAGGAAGTTCTTACCACAACACCTATTTTGAGAGGACCCAATTGGGGCCTACCTTTTCACATTCATACAAATGCCTCCAACTATGCTATTGGTGCTATGATGGGATAGAAGGTAGACTCTATTGAACATGCCATTTATTTCACCAATAAGAATTTGTATAGTGTAGAATTTATTTACATAGTCACTAAAAGGAATTACTTGCAATCATCTATGCCCTCAATAAGTTTAGACATTAAATTACTAGATATGAGATATTTGTTCACACTAACCATTCTACTATAAAATATTTGGTGAATAAAGCTGCAATTTTAGGAAGATTAGCTCAATGGTTATTGCTCATGCAAGAATTTGGCATCACCATTGTTGATAAAACCTAGTAAGGCCAAGGTGGTAGCCAACTTTCTCTCTCAGGTACATGTCCCTAATGATCCTGCAACCATTGATGATATTTTTCTAGATGAGCACCTTTTTCTATTGGCTACACAAAACCCATGTTATGCAGATATTGCTAACGACCTCACCACAAGAAAAATGCTAGTTTACTTCTCTATCCAAGCAAGAAAGTTACTAGTATTGAAGATCTTTAATTATCCATGGATTACTAGATTTATGTTCTATACTGGACCTGATCAAGTTATGCATATGTGCCTAAGAGAGGATGAAACATATGATATCTTGAAATCTTGTCATGATGAGCCCTATGGAGGTCACTTTGTATCCAAAAGTACAACCTTTTAAAATCTTGACAATTGGGTATTATTGGCCAAGCTTACACAAGGATGTAGCCAGATATAGAAAGAAATGTGACAAGTGTCAATCAATGGGAAGACATGCTAAATTAGATTAAATGCCCTTGCAACCTCAAGTAGTTGTCACACCCTTCAAAAAATAGGGGATTGACTTTGTAGGACCCATTGAACCTACTTCACAAGGAAAATCCTACGTTCTAGCATGCATTGACTATGTAACCAAATGGGTAGAGGCTAGACCCATGAAACACCCAAGGGATATCATCATGGAAATGTTTTTGTATGAATCTATCTTTATATGATTTGGCATTCCTAGGAAATTGACATATGATCAAGGGACTTGGTTTACATCAAATTCAATAACTGCTCTTATGAAGGAGTATAATAACAGGCATGGTAAATCATTACCTTATCATCCTTAGGCTAATCATCAAGCAGAAGTTACTAATAGAGAGCTAGAATCTATTCTCACCAAGACTATAGCACTTCATAGGAAGAATTGAGTTGCATGCCTTCCTAAAGCTCTCTATTCTTATAGAACCACCTAGAATTCCAGAACTAGTATTTCTCCCTTTGAGCTTGTTTATGATAAGTCCATAGTAATGCCTATCAAATTTGAATATAAAAAAGTGAAGACTTTCTTGGAGCTCAGGATAGAACTCAATATTTCCCAACAGGACCAAATCCTAAGTTTAAATGGTCTTGATGAATGGATGAAATCTACATTGAGCAATACTAAGTTCATTCAACACTAGAGATAATAGTGGCATGGCAAATTTATCAAATAGAAAATGTTTGTTGTATGTGATTGGGCACTCCTTTATGATTCAATGTACCAACAGTATCTTGAGAAGTTCCAAACATGATGGTTAGAACCATATGAGATTGTTGTCAAATTTCCAAATGGTACACTTTAGTTATCTACCATTGATCCTATTTGCTTCAAACTACTTATCAATGGGCATCATCTCAACACTAGTACACTTGCACTCAAATTTTGACCAACATTTTTTACCAACCCCTAAATGGGATTCTTGAACACTTTTTATTTTATTCTTTTGCCTAAGGTGGTCAAAATTTGACCAACATAGGGTTTCCCAACATGGTCAAAATTTTGACTAAATCGGGCCCATAATTTTAAACAAAAAGATGTGTTATTTTTTTATTTTGGCATTGTGTTTTTTTAGCAGTGGTTTGTAGCAATGTGAGAGCCATTTTCAAGTTAGTGCAAGATAATCACATATAAGAAAGGCTTGATCCATTTGACCTACTATCGGTGCATGTTTGAAACTCCATGTTTCTTGTTCAAATTTCTCTTTTAAATCTATAACTTTAAAATTCCATGTTTCCACATTCAAACTTGTTTTAAATCTCTAGCTTTCCATTGATGAATGATATGAATCTTTTGATTATTTATTGTTCCTAATCTATTTAATAATCCTTATTTCCTGTATAAAAAAATTAGATTAGGAAGACATCTACAAATTTTGAAATGAAGCTTTTTTTACTAATGGCATAAGACGAAGGTTTTCTAATAGAAACCATCTTTTATCATCTCATAACGTCATACAAATTAGATGGTGATTAAGATTAGTGCACAAAATACTTCCCATACCAATAAACAAAAAGGATTCTATAGAATGAAGGAGAATCACTAAAATGAATAGTGATACACTACTTGGAACTTATGCTATCAATACTTTGTTATTTCTAAAGTGGCACATGTAGCAGTATTCTTTTTTTGTGTGTATAAAGCAAGTTGTATGGTTCTATTGACATCATATATATCAAGGTGCATTCAAAAATTAAAAATGATCTCTGTAATCCAATAAAAGTCAAACATTTGGTTTTCTTATTTGTTAACCAAAGAAAATCTATCAAGTCATGTTCATATAAAAAATTCTTTTGGAAGTTAAGGATTATTAAGGAAATCATTGGAAGAAGAAAATGACAAGAGTTGATATCTATTATGCTTTTGATATGGAGATACATGATTGCAAAGATTAAAAGGTCTGACATTAAGGATAGTAAAAATTTACTATGACAAGAGCAATGAAAATTTGAAATGGTGTGTATAGGGAAGGGAAGTAATGATGAATAGTCATAAATCATCACACCAAATACACCATAGAAGAAGATGCTAGAAATCACTTCAATTGAGAGGAGATTCACTGTGAATGATTTATAAAATTTCAAATGTAGATTACAAATGTCACAGTCTTGAACACCTTTTTTTTATAGAAGTGCATACACAATATTAAAAATAAGGAAAATAATTAGTAAATTTGCAATACTAGCAGGTTCCTCCATAATTGGGAGGGAACATAATTCCATTGATTAAATAAGCATAATCTAAACAGAGAGGCAATAATCCTTGTCTCTTCTGGCACAAAATTAGGAAAACCCACCATGTCATTCAATCTCATTATTGCACGACCTTTCACAACCTGAACCCATGCCATAATATTCACAATAACCTCTATAGAATTTTGTAGCTTGACAATTGACCTCCCATTTTGATGTCAACAAAGCCTACATTGCTAAGACTAGTTACTTACTTGAAATTGTCACCTACCGCTGGGCTAATAAAATGACTATATATATTATTGTAATTGGAAACCTAGATTTTGTAGTGTATCTTGGAGATGTTATCACAAAAAATAATGTTCTCATCAAGAATGCAAAAAAATACTAGGAGCAACCCATTTTGCCTACATCTAGAGATTTGAATGCAACGAAATACCCCCAAAGAGCAAGCCACATAGGTGTTTTCTTCTATTAGATGTTGCAATGGAAGTAAACATCTTCATGAATACCTCTTCCTTCAAATCTTTCATGCCTCTTCTAAATCTCAGTCCCCTCTTCTCTATCTTGCATGTATAGCTATAAATGATCCAAGAGAGGCAACAGAATCTGGCATTAATCCTGAAATAACATAGATCCATATATTGGGTTCAGCACTAAAGTTTGAAACCTTACAAAAAAACACATACACAAACATTAGAGAAACCTTGCAAAAAATGATGAGAAAAAAGGCAGTAATTAAATCGTCAAAAAATGAGTTCCATATACCATGCTAATATATGGTTGCCAGGTGTGAAAGCAATTCACCCATCCTTTTTTGACTTTATTTGAACTTCTAAAATTATTTCATCATGACATTTGACTTCTTCCTCACAATAATCATGTTGTTTAACTAAAGTTCCAAACTATAGCTGAAACTTACACAACAGGTTGGCAAGAAAACCCTCCTTAAAATAAATTAACATGCAAACACAAGTACTAAGGTGCAAAAATTGATACCACAAATGCCACCACTAAGCATAATCATTCTTCAGTGACTCCCAACATGTAATAATCATTAGTAGGCTAGCATGTGAGCTTTCTTGACCTTTTTCATAATTGTAATAACAAATATAATTGTTTGAACAATGATTGGAATCATAGGTTCCTAGTATATCTTTGTCTATCTTGTCTATCTTTGTTCTTTTGTATTCTTGGAATTTTTTATAAGAACGAGGAAAGTGACTTTACATGTTGAAGAACTAAAATATATACTTTAATCTAAAATTTATATCAAATTAAAATAATTGTGTACAAAGCTATATAAGAAGAATAAGTCTATTATGGTTTGAATCATAAAAAATAAGATTAAACCCTATGAAATCTCACAAGAGGATGTCACATAGCCAAAGTTTAGAGGGCCCAAAGCTATATAAGAAAGTACCTTGGCAAAGTAGAGATGAATCTATACATCCATGATCAAGAATCATCTCAAGGATATCAAATCTTATCCATGTGCAAGTATAATCAAGATTCTACCAAAGTCACTTGAGAGTGTTAGTCTTGTCAATAATCTGAAGAAACAATTATATGCTATTGTAATGCCAAAATGTTTCCTAGAATGTATAACTTGGGTAGAAGAACAAAGGTAGATGATATGGATGATTGTAACCTTGACAATCCTTTATAAGTTGTTATCTAATTACTAAAGTATGAATACATTATGAATAAACTTGTTGATATCCTTCATTCCATGTTATGAGTATCTTGTCTATATTATGTTAGTTATTAGGACTTTCTGATTGGTTTTTTGCTCGAAATAGTCTAGTTTAATTCTTGGCATTTTGACACCTTTCTTTCTTAGTAAATTATGTCTCTCTCTACTAATACATATAACAAAGGTACCCTCCTTTTAAATTATTACATCTCAAGTGACCTATTAGATCTTATCAATTTAGGTGATATGCTAGAGTAGAAAATATTTATTGTTGGGAAGTAATGATCTACATAGGACGTAAAGGTGACAGGAAACTAGTTCCAAGGATCAAATATCCTACCAAAAGATCTGTGGAATTCCATATGTAGGAATCTATCCATTGGAAGCTGGTTATAAAAGTATTTTATGGAATCTAGATATTTGCAAGTGTATATCAACAAAGATGTCTTTTCTCTCTCCAAAATGTACATATCCAAGCAATGAATACCTATCCTGTGCTCTAGGATATTGAAAGTAATCATCATAACATCTATTGTAAGTAGAACTCCAATGCTTACCTTTTCTATGAAAACTTGTCTAGTAGTTTCTTTCCTTCTCCAAGACTAATTTTATCCATTGATGTGTAGGTCAGAAGACTGCTGCTCACACAATACCATTCTTAATTATCTTCTTGATTTCTTTCAATTTGAGGACTCCATACATTCCATCCCTGGTGCAGGGGCCCTAGGTCATGATTAAGGTAGTCAAATACTAAGGAGAAAAGAGTGAAGGTCAATAAGTGTCCAGGTTGACACAAGTTAGTTCAGATTTTCTTTTTGTGCATTTTTGACATCTAGATTGCATAATTACTAAGGTTATAAGCAAAGTCAAAGGGTGGTCAACAAGTGGTCAAACATGGGAGTTGACCAAAAAAATCATCAATATTATGTTGTTTAAACCTTATTCATATTTTGGTATGGTTAGGTGACCTTGGTGAAATTCTTATGTTTCATTTTTGGAAAAAATGTAAAAATTGCAAAAATTACAAAAATAATTGTCATGCAACTTTTTTTGCAACTTTTGTTGCAAAATGTGGATACTCAATAGTTAGCTTTATTTTGGTTTGATTTAGGTAGTTGAATTTGAAAGGTCAAGATAGGGAAAATATATATATTTTTACCTTCCTCTTTATAAGAAAAGAAGATACCATGTATGGATTGGGAATGAATAAACAAACTTATCTTTGATAGCAGATTTATGCACAACCCATAGTTTTTTTTTCCTTATTCGACCACTTGGGTGATAGTAAGTGTTCAAGTTATTTTGGAATTTTGTTATCTCTTGTTCTTTTTTAAATTAAAGGAGGAATTGATTGATTTGAACTTGATAAAGAAATGATTACTTATCATTTTTTCATTGCTTGCTATTTACCCTATACTGTGATAGGATTTGAATGATAAATATTATATATCTCTCAACTCTCATAGTAAGAACTCCTAATGTTCAATGGGAAGAAATTTTTTGATACTTTTAAAACTCCCATGGTACTATATTTGGTGTTTTTTGATTTTTTTGGGTCAATTAACAACTTTTGGTGTATGCATTCCCTGTTGTTACGTGCTAACAGATTTTTAAATCGAGTTTGGAGACCACATTTTAGGTGCTAGAAGATTGGGATTTGGTGTAAAGTGAACTATAATATGGAAAATAGATAATACAAAGGAAAATCCTAATGGTGTTATGAGTAAAGCAACCAAAATGACCAAATAGTGCTATTAAGCAAGAAAAGCCTAGAAACTAGGGCTCAGTAGGATAGGGTTGTAAACTTGTGATCTTAACCCAATATTGGAGATTTAGATATGGCTTTATACATTCTTAGAGATTTTATAACTATTTTTGGTGGTTTTGTCAAAGTTTATGAAGTTTAGTGTAAAGTTGGCAAACCATATCTACTAGGAATGAGCCCCTTTTAGGCCTCCCAGTGCAACTTTTGAATTTGGGATATTAGGAAGTGCTAGACCTATTTGTTGGCCCATAAACCTTGTAGAAGGTTGGAGAATGATATTTTAGGGTATATGGTAGCTCAATATCCTAGAATATGTAAATGAAGAGAGGTGTAAGAGTCATTGTTATTTGGTATATGTTTTAGACCACTTGGAAGATAGAGTGAATTGAGGTTGTGATGTTGGTGAGGGGAACAAAGGACCATTTCACATCTACCCTAAGCTTGAGTAGGTCTTAGGAAGGATAATTAGTTATCCTTTAGGGGATTGTGATTACTCTTACTTGCATCAGTCCCTTACTAGATTCATGTCAAATGGGAGAGTATTGGTATTGCCAATGTGCTCCAATTTGAAGGTGAAGGTGGATTCAAGATTCATATTTTGTTTATTAGGTTTCAATTGTGCCAACCTTCATGCTTTTGAAATTTCAACATTTTTGGCCCCTTAACCATTTCTATGTTTGTTCATTTCCTTCCTTCTCCCTTGCTGATGGGTCTTTCTTTTACTTGGCGCTGGATTTGGATTTCTGGCACCTATTTCCATGATTTCTCTTTATTTTTATCAGACTTAAATTACATTCTAAAGTTAATAGTTACTAGAGTTCTAAAATTAGACTTTAAAACTTTAATAATAGACTTTGAAATTAGCAAATGTAGTACTTTAATGACATTAAAAACATAGAAGTTTGATCATTTGCAAATCCTAGACCTCGTATCACTTCTCTCTATTCAATTTTACTATGTTGCTAGCAAAATTTTTGAGTGAGCCCTAAGAAATAGAGGTTGTTGCAGAGCTATATTGTTCTAAAAATGGTTGTAAATCTCTATCCATTACCAACATTTTTGTGAGACGAACAAAATTTGAAGAATAGGACTAGTTTAATTAAACTTAGGACTTATATATGTCTAAGATGAATGAAATCAAACCCTAATGTGCAAGTAAATTCTTGTAATTGTATTCCTCTTGCTGGTAAATATTGGCAGGGATTGAAATCAAAGATCAATTGTTGATAAGTGGTTAAAATTAGACCCACTTCCTAGTAAATGTCTAAGATTTTTCCAAATTTAGCATGAAATCTTGGGGAGAAAACTATGTAGGTTGAATTTCATCATATCCTTTATGCAACTATGTAATAAAATAGTCGATAAAATAAAACATCTTTGACCTACTAGTTCAAACTTCAGATGTGTCTGCAATCAGCTTGAACAAACTTCTTTTGAAGTGTGAAAGTACCCTTGTTTATATAAAGATGTCATCTTGGATCAATTTCTTTCCTTGTAGGGCTACTAATTTTAATATTTACCATCATATATTTAATGGCAACCTCATTTCTATTGAACTTGTAGCCTCCTTATTAATTTTTTTCCTTTTATCTAGCTCAAATCTTGGATTTTGAAGACCTCCATGTTGGATCGGTTTTCTCCATGTAGGGATCCCCTTACTAAATTTGGGCCTCTAATGGTTAAAGTTGAGGCTATTGGGAATTGGCTTTGATGCTTTGCAACTTTGCATTTAAAACTATGAGGTCTTGTATTAAATAAAAATCCACACACCTAATTTTGCCCATTTGTTGTAGTAGAAGCTAGATTTAGTGCCTCATGATTCCTTGTTCCCAGATTTAGGGCCCATGTTTAAAGTTTTAAGGTCTATATCTTGAGTTTCTGACCAGATTCGAGGCTAAGGAGTTTATTTAAATTGAACTCATCCTAGTGAACGAATGAAATACTAGATACTACTTTGTAGGGACTGATCAAAGTCTCATTTATTTGAATTTAAAGTGTGATCTATAATTCAACATTACATGCCTCATTATAAGGACATACTAAATCAAAAATTTTGCATAGATTTTTGTTTTCATTAAAATCAAGCCCACATGTTATGTATTTAGGAATTTTTAATTGGCATTTAGGTTAGACTTAAAATTTCAAGGCCATATGTAGAATTTCGGGCTTATGTTTGCCCAAATTTTGGTTCTTGCCATCAAACTTTGTGTTAAGCTTTAGGTTGCATTCCATGGGGCCCAATTTTAGAGGTTTGAATTTGAATTTAGTCTTGAACCTACATTGATTTTAGTTCCATCAAATCCATACATTTGATGATACAAATCCTGGTGTATGCTTTTGGGTCCAGATGTTTGCCATTATAGATCTTATTTGATTCACATTTAGGTTGGATCTATCAAATTTGAGCCCACATGCCTCATTTAGGGCTTAACCTTTGGCATATATGCTCATATATTTAGGGCTACATTCATCAATTTTAGGCTTATTGTATCGATTTAAGCCCACACATTACCTTATCCAAGCTCATGACTTGAGCTTTGAACAAAAAATGTTTGGATTTGAAGGCTTGATATAGGCATTTTCTTCACACATTTAGCTATGAAGGTTTCCTTGTTCTATCTGAACTTGGATTTTTGAGCCCACATCTTATTTAAGGCCTTCTTATGGATTAGGCTTAGACATTATCCATTTAGGCCTAGGCATTCACATTTAGGGTCCAAGCTTAGGTGTTTCACATTAGGGGGGTAGATTTATGTCAAACTTAGTGTCTTATTTCATTGAATCTTGGCCTGAACTATATCATATCAAGTCAGCAATTAGGACTATTATTGTAGGAAAAAAGGGAAATAATAATGTCAAGAGTCCAAATTATGCCTTTAAAGAGAAATACAAGATGAAGAGTATGATCCAAAAAAAGATTGAAGAAGGGAATGCCACCATTGTAATATTAGTTACATTAGTTTTACAACTACATATTGTATCATTTATGTTTGAGTTAAATTTTAGGGGAATTAAATATGTAGTTGATCAATATTCTAAACCAGCCAAAGCATTTAATGGTCTCCCAAAAGTTCTAGAATTGGCCACACTAATACAATAATAAATTATATAATAAAATGATTTCAACCATATTCATTGCACATTTCTAGAAGTTCCCTAAATGATGATAAAGAATTTCTTACCATTACATTACCATGAACAAAACAATGGTGGAATAAATAAGAAAAACTAAGAAGAGAAATAGAACTCTGCTTGTGGTCATATAAAGCAATTTACATAAAGGGAGAGATTAAATGCAAGGGGACAAGCACAATCATAATGGTAATGTCAGGATGACATCACAAACACACCCAATAGAAAACCTATGCATATACCAAATATTGCTTTAGCTCATTTTATCCATTTAGTTATACATAGCCAACTACAAGAGATCTCAAATGGAACCCTACTATTTCAAAATAGTTTGCTATTTTTTTATTCAAGTTTCTACATACATGGATGGATTTAATTAGCACTAAATTGATCAAAGAGTTAAAGGTGATGGATTTGATCATGAACCATCCTATCCTTACTACAAAACCAACATTTCAAACAATCTATAAATCTAATTCTGCTCAACTACTTGCATTATCCACTTTCATGAACATATTAATGCATCACAATTTCAAGAAAACATGGTAAAGAAAAGGATACATGGGATCAACACGTAATGCATTTAATTGATGTATAAAAGTGACACATTAGGTGATGAAGAAAGAGATTCCATAGGTAAGTCATGCAAGGGAAGTCTATTTAAAATCATTGATCATGCAAGGAAGTTTGAGAGAAACTAGATTACAAAACAAGTAAATACCAACAAGCTAATTTGAAGAAAGAAGTCACCTCACAATATTCCCAAAATTTACAAAATACATGTGCAAGAAAGATTGTGTGCATTTTTTTGTTAAATATAAGATGATTCACATTACTCTATAAGAAAGAAACCTTTTGCAAAAACATCTTATAAATAAAAGATTCATTATTTAATTATCAATCACTATTCTTAAATCCTATGAAAAGATGTTTCTTCCAAATAATACATTCTCCTATGATAGAAAATGTGTTCCATCCTTGGAATACTCTACAATGCCAAATCCACATGAGAAGATCTTATCATCAAGCATAGAGCTCCATTTTCATTCAATTTTTTCTCCTGCATTTAGTCTAAACCATAGTTATAGGGCTCAGACTCACATGTGACTCAAAAAGTCAAAATCTAACTCAGACTTAGCCAAGACTTAGCAAGGACTCAAAAAATTAAAAAAACCCATGAAATTAAAATATTTTTAAGGATTTAGAGATTTTTTTCATGCATCATTTAGTCAATTAACATCAAATACACAATAATTGAGATAAATAGAAGCTACTTAATACTCATACACAATTATGCATAGATCACATAAGTATAATAGAAAATTTTTGAAGGAAAAAAATTGAATAACATAATATAAAGTTAAACATATTGTCATTGTCAAATTTCTACAATATATGAAATCCATGGAATCAAAATTTTAAAACATATATAAAAATATCAGCTAGAGTGTAGAAGACTAAGGTTCGTAGTAGCATATGCCCTCTTACGAATACACCTAAGATAAGTCATGGAAGACTCAGATATTGAGAAATATGTTTGTTAGAACTTATGTGTGCATTATAGATAACAATAGGGCTCTCAAGTATGTCTATCCTCTTGCATCAAATGTGGATTATATTGCTTTCATTCAGATCTTTTTGTTTAGTAGATTCATGTATCACATCTCTATTCACCCACTTCTTGACTTGTCCAATTCAATATGACTTTCATAATTATATCATTTTAACAATATTTATATATCATATAATTTGGTTTTATAATATGGTTAAGTATAATTTTTCAACACTAGTTTATCATTTGCTCTATTCTAGGTTATACAAGATTTTTAAAAAAACCTTAATTTAATTTTCACTCTCACTACTTAGATTTCTTTCTATTTCCATAGAATACCTCTTTCATCTTTAGGGCCTATTTTTTTAGGTTAGAGTTGCATTGGATCTCTACTGGTTGGTGTTTCCTTGGATCTCTGCTAGATAAGTACAAATTTTTTATAATCCTTTATCCTTTACTCTATTTTATTATTTAGGTTATGCAAGATAATAGAATTTATATTCAATTTATGCATGAGGTTTGTGAGTTGGCACTTGTCATCATCCTTTGACTTTGTTACATCATGGTGATTAATTTTGGATTTTGAAGCCTTGATGTTGCTTTTTGTAACTCAAATGAGTATCTAAATTATGCTTAAATTTTCATCTAAGTTGCCAATTTGGGTTCCAGTTTTGGTACATGGGTTCAATTTTTTTTCCCCCTTTGGTATAGGTTACTATAAATGATATACCTGTTCAAATATTGAGAAATCAATTTGAGTACCTTATCTCTTATGAGCAATTCCACAACTTCCTTTCTTATCAAACTATGAATCCTCTCTCAACAATAGTGTCCCCTTTGTAATTGATTAAAGTTCTAATGCTTTTTCACACATAAACTTTAGAAGTAATTTCACACCAATTTTTTTATCCTTATACACAATAACAATTCACTTTAATATAAATGAAGAATAATAAATAACCCATGGCTATCAACAATTATTGAAATAGAATTGGTTTAAACTGAAATCACATTTACCTCAAAAAATTTTGTTTTTGGTTTAAACTAACATACTCCTTCCTAGACCAACAATTTTCCATAGAAAAAACGGAATTCCCTTTCTAGACCATGCTCTTGTTGAGTGCCCTTGTAGTAAAGCTAGAGATATGTTCTTATGCACCAAGTTTCATCAATTGGAGCTTTCCCCACATATTATATTACTTTCTGATATATTCTCATTCTCTATAATATCTTATCTAACATTCTCCCATCCTTTCGATAAGGATTTATAACATTAGATCTAGAAAAAAATCATGGAAAAGGATCTAGTAATAAGGTCACAAAAGTGCAAATCATTCCATTAGAAACCTCAACTTGGGAATGCCCAACTAATTTTATATCTAACCAAGAGTTTTCAAGGTTCCATTACTTGTAGTGCCTTGAAAATCTATTTAGTAGCAAGTCCCAACTTGTGTTTTGAGACCCTTCAAGCCCAATCCCCTTTTTCTTTTGCTCATGGCACACCAATCCCATTTCACACCATGTAAATTCAAAGCCCCCCTACCATTAGATCATAAATCTCTAATTTTCTTTTGTATAACATTAAACTAGTAATGGTTGAGCATCAAGGAAGAAGTAGAATAGACAGTCTAGGACAATATCTTTTGCTAGAACTCATTTCTTGTAACTAAGGAAAGGTAACACTTGTTCCACTTTTTGAGATTCTTCTCAATCTTCTCTTCAATTATATCCTTGATATTTTTTTAAATCAAGAAAAATGGCAAAGGGGATGCTAAACAATTTCCAAAATGAATTAATCATACTGAGCTACTGAAATAAATAGTCACATCTTTGATATGTTCATACTCTACACTGAATGCAAGCTTGCCCTATTAAATGATCCCAACTCATGAGAAATAAGAAGTAATGGAAAGGTTCAATGAAAGTTGTTGATATTATAATATGGGTGAATTTGAGTGCAGTGACTAAATTTTTCTTTCAAAACCATATGTGTAGATATACACATTAAGTACAACATGTCCAATATTTTTGCAAATATACACATTAGTTACACCAATTTTTTCTTTCAAAACCATATGTGCAGATATAAACATTAAGTACAATATGTAAAAACAATTGCAAATATACACATTAGTTACACCAAATTTTTCTTTCAAAACCATATGTGTAGATATAAACATTAAGTACAAAATGTCCAACATTTTTGTAGATATATTTTCCTATGAAGAAAGACTATGCCCAACAATATGAATCAAAAAATAATAATAAGATAATGGTTACATTGTGGTCTCAATTTTGAAGAAAAGATGATAAATTTAATTGTCCTTGCAAAAAGTGTAAGGGCTTAAAGAATTGAAAAATTCTAATTACAATAGCCCAGAGTCATTGTAGGCAACATGGTCATGTTGAAGGGAGCCACAATTTTCATCCATTGTTGAATGTGGATTTCCTATTGGAGGAACATGGAGGTGTGACTCCCATGGAAGAAGATGATAATGTGTCAGAGGATATGATTAAAGAAGATGGTATTGGCATAGGTGATAAAAATACTCATGATGATGGTACTAGTGCATCTAATAATGATTATGAAGATGGTCTTATTATACCTATACTTGAGAAGGCACATGGGCCCCTATACAAAGGCTCCCAAACTACTCTTCTCTTTTCTATAGTGTTGTTGGTGAACTTGAAGGTTATGAATAGTTTATCAAATAGAAATGTCATGTATGCTAAGGTATGCCATTTTTGTCATCTTCAATGTTAGCATACCATTTCTATTCATTATATTAACAATGCATATTTATTGTTGTAGGTTGATAGGTGAGTTTTTTGTTACTACCATCAAACATTTTACCACATTTTTACTGAGAATTATCTATCATTATGAATCAAATTGGAATGAAGTATTAGATAATACATGCATGTCTCAATGATCCCATTCTATATCATAAATAATATGAATTTGTAACAGAATGTCTTGATTGTCATATTAGTAGATATCGGTCAGATCAAATAACAAAAAGGGTGTCTCACAAGGTTCTTCAGTGCATTCCCATTATTCCATGTCTTCAATAATTATTTAGGTGCACTAGCTTGGCACAATTTATGGATTACCATGCATGCAATAAAAGTCAAGATGACATTATGTGAATGCTTGTGGATGGTTCTATATTTAAAGAAGAATCTCATAATCTCAAGCTTTCATTGGTAGCGGATGGTGTCAATCCATTTGGAGATATGAGATCTGTTTACTTAGTGTAGCCTATTTTTTTTATTAACAATAGCATTCCACCTTATATGTCCATAAAGAGGGAGCACATAATGTTGTCAATGATTGTGCTAGGTTTTTTTTTCATTTAATAGTTATCTAAATTAATTTATAAACAGTGCATGAAATAGTCATAATAATTGTGTACTATTTCTATTCATTTAAATAGTAGGTAAGTACCAAGTTAAAGATATGAATGTGTATATTGAGCCCCTAACTGACAAGTTTTTGAAGTTATGGAATGGCATCACTATACATGAAATCTTTAGACCAATAGGACCAAGACAATTTCAATTCCATGTAATGCTTGTATGGACAATACATGATGCCCCTGTGTTAACTCATTTTTGTAGTATGTTATATTATTAAGGTCACATATTTTTGGTTTGTTATAGTGCTTTACACATTATTATTGTATGCTTAAGTTGTGCATAATAATTGTACATGATCTTTTAGGTCTAGAGAGAAAGAGAAAAATTTCATGTCTAGTTTGTGGTCCAAAGATGAAATCTCGTCATTCAAGAAGTTTGGAAAAGAAGGTGTTCAATGAGTTTAGGAACTTTCTCCATAACAATAATAAGTATCAAATTATTGAAAAACATCTTTTTAATGGGAAATAATAGACAACATCAAGACCATAAAGAATGACAACTCATCAATGGAGGTTGGAATATGATTGACTAAATCGTCGAGGTAATGTCCAATTTGTGGTCTAAAGTTTTTAATTTATATTTTGATATTATCTTATATTTAGTAATGATGTAATTGATGCTCATGAAGGTTGTCAAGGCATTAATGACCAACTTCCTAAAGGAACAAAAAGTTATCCTACCCAATTTAGGTTACCAATCATGTACTTATTTGATGTTATGCATATTAAAAAGAATGTAATAGAGACCCTATGAAAAATATTGGATGGAAGGCATGATAGGGAAAAAATTGTCAAAATTTTTACTAACACTCATGAATCCAATTATGCATTGAAATATTTCATTTAATCGAGTAGCAATGGAGACTGCAGAAATACAACTGCCTTTCCTTGGTTGTTAACAGAGCAAAAAAGTGATGCATTAAAAGATATCATAAAAAGGAAAAAAATTCTCCTAGGACTTGCTACAAATATAAGCAATCTTCTATCAAAGAAAGGTGATTTTGGGCCAGGGTTGAAAACGCATGATTAGCATACCTTTGTCAAGGTAAGTCATGTCCTCTATTTGCAATATATTTGTAAAATTGAATGTACTACCTATTGCATTATTTAATAATTTATTGAAATGATTATATTTTAATGATTGCAGTATGTCCTACCTCTATCCCTCCCACACTAATTTGACAATAGTATTAAACAAGTTATATATGATCTTGGAAAATACATGAGGTTAGAAGTGTTTTTTTTTAGATTTATTGCTCATATATTATATTATGACTTGCTTTACTTTTTATGTAATCTGTTGTATAATTTTATCTAAAATATTGTTTATATGTTCTTATGTGTTGAATCTCTTTTATGTGGTTATCATCTAAATAAATTGATAAAAAAATATATTAAATATTGGAAGAGAAAAATCTTGCAGCTTATGTATGAAATGAAAATGTGTTTACCTTCAACCTTTCTCAATTTTCAAGAACACTACCTCATACATCAAGTTAAGGAGATTGAATTATGTGGACCTATACAAACTAGGTCAATGTGGATAGTTGAGAGGCACTTGAAAATTATGAAGGGCTTGATTCAACAAAGAGCATGTCCTAAGAGTTCTACAGTAGAGGGATGTATCGTATGCTAGACCATGGTGTACATTAGTGAATATCTTTCAAAATTTGTAGCAAATATTCATGTAGATCGCATTTGGGATCCCAACTCTATTAACAAATTCAAAGAGAAGTACCTAATGGGGAAAGGTACATTGAGGAGAGTGAGAGGTAATTATAGGTTTTATTTTTTCTATTTAATTAATTTTTATCCATTATCAATATAAGTTGGTTCTAATTGGTTTAATTATTTTTCTTATAGTTGGTCATGAGTGGGATGCACTATATTTGTATATTGCAAACAATCTTTGATTGGATGATGATATAGATTCAACAGTCTCAAGAAAATGTTTACTCATTAACATGGCACAATGTTGCATCATTGGTTAAAGAAGCTTATCATAATAGAGATCTCAATGTTACACCAATGGTACTTGATCTAGCATATGGCTTAAGAGATATAAAGGTATGCAGAAGATTATTAATTATGAGCCATAAGTTTAATATCAACTCACAGATTGATGCAAATTATCTTGACATGTTTGAATTATTGTAGGTCAAACACCACAAAGCTATGTACTACCATGGCCATAAATTTTGTATAAAAAAGTCAAATGAAATGAAGAAAACTTGTGATTTTGGGATAAGTCCAATCTTCACAATCACCAATATTTTGTCTAGAAATGATATAAATCCTCAACATTTTGAAAATTGATACTATGGCATTTTGAATGATATACTTGAGCGAGACTTTAATTCATTCAAATTAGTTCTATTTGTCATCAAATAGTACAATCTATGACTAAATAAAAATGATCTTGATAGGACTATTATTAAACATGATAGTGGATTTACAATGACTTATACAAGGTCGTTTGAACTAGTTGGAGGTGAGTCCTATGTTCTTCCAAGACAATGTGAGAAAATGTTTTACTTTGGCAGTCCACACAAACTAGGTTGGTCATTTGTTGTTATACATAATCCAAGAGGAAGGTCAGTAGAGTATAATGTGATGGAAGAAGAAGATACTAAAGAATCAGAAGATGAAGTAAATGATGATCATGAATGACTATTACCTAATGATGATGAAGAAGAAGAAGAAGATTTTGGTCATGCTAATGATAATGGTGATGATGATGATGATGATGACAATCATGATCATGCTAATGAATACAATGATGATCATGGAAATGATGGTCATGATAATGGTGATGAAGATGATGATGATGGTGATGAAGATGGTGGTGGTGGTGATGATGATGATGACATGGATTAAGATGACGATCAATGAAATGTCTATCGAGGTATGATCAATGTAAAGTATGATGGGGTTATGTTTTTTATTTATAGAAGTTTGTTTGATTTTGATGAATGCATCATGTATTTTTGTCTTCTATGCAATTTTTATTTTATATAGCATTGTAAGTGGACAAATTTTCATTCATTATAATATGGGTAAATTTGATAAGCAAGGTGGCCAACTTTTTCTTTCAAAACCATATGTGTAGATATAAACATTAAGTACAACATGTCCAATATTTTTTAAGATATACACATTAATTAGAAAAAAATTTTGGCTAACTTAAGATAAATGATTTATGTATGCATCCTATTCAATGCCTTTGACCAGGACCTTATACAGTCACATGAACTAATAGCCTATATATGTAAATAAACCCTATAGATACAATTGTTTATATGCATATCTTCTCTTTAATATCAACATCAACCTTTCTCCTAGTGTGTCTCTCATTTAATGGATTATAAGTATCACCAAATAGGTATTTGTATGATCTATATTCCTTGGGTAAGGAAAATGCAAAAATAGAAGATAAAAGTGAGACATCTAGTAGGTCTAAAATAGGGAGATCAACTAGAGGTCAAAAGATTAGAAGAAAATTTAACAAATTAATACAATTTTTTATTGCTAGGGGGGGGTGGGGGTGTCATGTTCTTATGATAATAAGAGTGAAGGTGATAGGGACGTTCCATTAAGGTACACACATCTTTAGAAAGAATGGGTACCCAAGGAACTACCTCCAGTTAACATTGATTTTTCCATTAATGAAAGGATATATAACATAGCTCCATCTTCATCACATGGTTTGGGCCTATTTTCCATGGATGGCATAAAGGTCTATTACAATATAATTATTGAATTTATGGAGTATGTATGACCTTGTTACAATTACAACAATTGGATGTGGATTGTGCAACATAAAATAAGTATGTGTAGGTATGCATTTTCACCAAATTATATACAATGCAAAGAAAATGATCAAAGTAAAATGTTCGCTTGTATATTGCTGAAAAGCCAAAATAAATAGGGAATATTGTAGGATCTATAAATATTTCTCAACTTGTGTCAATTAATAAGTTGGAAAATTATATATTCGAGGTACACGACAGAAATCATATTTTTGTATGTGGGATAAAATCAATGAGTGCAGGGGAAGAGCTTCTTACAGATTACAATTTGAATTGTGTAGATAAAAAAAAAATCCCTATCATGGGACTTATTGGAGTTCTTACTAGAAAGGAACATATCAAGTGGGTTTAACCTAATACCAGGAAACAATAAGACAGGGACAAGCCTAAGGATCAGCTAAATCCTATATTCACTAGGGCTAGATCTTAGTTTTGGGCCAACATTAATAGAGTCATTAGGACTCACTTCACTTTAGGCTCTACAAGGCTAAGGTGGGCTAACCTTAGGGATTAATCTTGCTAATTTGATATTCTTATTCTTCAAAGATTTTTCCCTACAATAGAAATGGTCAACATTCTTCTATGATTTGCTAAATCAAATTCCTACACATAGTAGCTAACTATAAGCAAAAACTAGATGCAAATAAGTAATGACTGGAACTTTTAGTTCTTAGTACATTTTTTGGTAAACTGATTTTTTGTTATGTATTTCCCACAATTAAGTTAATCATCAACTTGTTCTTGAATTTTTATAGACCAATGCCTTATCCATTGGGATACAGAGTCAACATTAAACTCTAAATTTCATTCTTACCATATTCTTTTCACAAACCCTAAACCTTATCAACTATAGAAAGAAATTACCAAATTCTTTAAATTAACAACAATCAATAATAGATATACAATTTGTGTGAATTGCATTATATTCAGTGAAACTTGTTCATATGAGTCTCAAGATTATGGATATGTAAAAAATGAGACAAAACTCAAAGACAATGATATTTAAGGGAAAATCATTCTATTGAAATTTTTTGTAATACTAACATAAACTCGTAATACAATTCGGAAAAACAAGCCATTGGTACCAAGTATTCACCTTTTATATTCAAATATGCAAGAATTAAATTCATTCACATAATTATAGAACAAATGGATAGACTATAAAATAAAACATGATCATGAGAAAATTCTACAAATGACTGACCTCTACTCCTCATCTTGGAAATCCACATATAGGATTGCAACAAGCTACAAATGAGTGGAGGATACATGTCAAAATAAGAATGGATACAAAATGTGGAAAGATGGGAACAAAAATATATATAGAACATTCTTCAAAAGATTAATCAAAAAAGGAAAAGTAGTTGAGACGATAAGTGAACATTTATACCATGCTTTTTAATTTTTCTCTTCTTTTTCCTTCACTATCCTTAATGAGAAATATCTCAACTACTTCCTACTAGTAAGGCTTTAATCTCTCCTATTGCCTCCCAAACATAAATTTCCCTTTTTGAGGGCCACTCTGTACTTTTGAACTCTTGCAAATCTTGTGTGCCTTTGGTCCACATAGCATCCATAATTGCTTTAGATTCAATAAAAAAATTATTCAAATCTATTTCGGCCTTGAAAAGAGAATAAATTAATTTATTGTATGGGACATCAAAAGTATCATAAAAAATTGATAGTGTGACCTCCTAAGTTAAAATGGCACCAAAGGAATTGGACCATTCCTTCCAATCTATCATTGTGTTAATGCCATCCAAGATTGATGGTATACATGGCTATATTCCCTGAGATAAAACTTTTAATTTTCCTTGTATAATATGTAGTTTACTAGTGAAGAAACCAATCAATTCCAAAACTATCTCCAAGCCCTCCTTCACTATGATTATTTTTTCAGGAAAATCAAGCTTTTTAGCCATTACTACAATGAGCCTCTCCAAGAATTGTGTGTATGGGCCCCATAGATTAAATCTGGGTGAGAACCATAAAAGTGCCTCACTAAAAAATTTCTCAACACTTTGTAAAGCAATATTAAAATTGTGAGCTTGTTGTGACAAATTTTTCAAAGTTTCAACCTTGTGGCTCATCAAGCTCTTAAGGACAATTGTCCTTATCTCATCTCCTTACTGAGTAGATGGAGCATCAATGCTCATTCTTCTTGGTTCTATTGTATCCTCTTCCCCCAAATCACATTTTTGTGTTGGGGCTTCAATTATGTTCCTAGTTGGTTGTGGTTGATCTTCTTGTTCATGTCCCTATCCTACAACTACTACCTGCTCTGCCTGTACAATTTGCTCTTTGAGAGATGCAACCTCATTCTCAAGTGCTTGGACCTTAGTCTCAAGCTCTACAATCTTCTCTTTGTATACATGGATCTTTCTAAGCTCATCTTCATAGAGCTTTCTTACATCAATGTAATCATGTATGGACTTAGAAAAAAGAGTCTTAATCTCCTCTACCTTGGCCTCATTCATAAATGAAAAATGTTTCATGGCCTTAGAAATATCTATGCCAGAGGTGCCTTGTAGAGTCCATACAATCATATTACCCTATTAAGTGCTTTTCACATCCATGAACCTTGGTTTATTTGATGATGGATCCATGCTCCAAACTACCAGAGATTTGGTATCTACATTAAAACCTATTCCTTTCTATAGTCTGTTAGCACCAAATGCTTCATATAAGATGGCATTCTCTTGCCTCCTTATTTGATCAAGCATCAAAGCTTGCTCCAAATCTCAACTAGGCACTAATAACATGCCACTCCTCTATACAAGGTCTCCTACCTTCTCTATATTCATGTTTTTACTCTCAAGATTATAGGCCTATAGCTTCTCCACTAGTTCTATCTTTTGCTCATTTTATTCTCTTGGCTTCATCTTCAGCACCAGCTCACTTTGTTTTATCTTGTATAGAATTTTTTTGAACTCAATAGATTTGATGAATTCATCATCATCTATGAACTATTGGGCCTAGATGATCCTATCATCTAGCCTTGCTATTGCTAGTCCCATGTCAGTGAGTGTGTTCTTAGTTACAGTAATCCTATCCTAGAGATAACTTTGCCTAAAGTCTGCAAAATATTGACTATTGCCACATAAAATTTGCAATGTCCTTTATTTCACCTTGTAGACACCTAAATCCTTTAGAAAAAAAAGTATTTTTATTTTCTGAAAAAATTCCTGATGACATCATCATTAATTAATTAATTAATTATTTTATTTATTTATTTATTTGTATGCCATTAAATCCCTTTATCTTAATTAAAAATATTTAATGAAGGAATCCATCCCAAAAATGTTTAAATCTTATTTAAACATTATTTCCTTATTTATTAATTATTTAATTAATATATTGACCAAAAAACCCAAAATAAATTAAAAATTTATTTTTTGCCCAAAACTTGGCCAATTTCCTTAAGACCACTAACCTCTTCCAAAATCTTATAATCCTTTTGTAATTTTGATTAAAGGCTAATCCCATCATTTCTTACCCCTAATCCCAACTCAAAATATTTAATTAAGATTAAATATTAATCCTCATGTTTATTAAAAAGGTTTTAATAAATATCTCCTCAACCCAAACCCTTGAACTAAATAAAACTTTATTTATTTCCTAAAATCTAATTTATCCTCATCCTAAAAAGTTGTAGACTCTTCTAGAAAGTCTTCATCCTCATCCTAGGAAGTTCTAGACTATTCTAGAAAGTCTTTATCCTCATCCAAAGTCTAGACTCTTCTAGAAGATGTCTTTAAACCTAATCCTAATCCTCCCTAACCTTGTCACATTCCCTAAACATGGGTTAAGACTTGCTAACCCAATCCAAAGTTAACAAATATCTCCTCCTTCACCCACCCTCATTAAATGCCATCCACTTGCCTATCCCTAAGCTAATCCTAAACCATCCTAATCCATCCTCTAATCATTTGCATAATCCTAAGCAAGCTTAAAACCTTCCTAATCAAGCCCAAGTTGAAATTCCTCTCATCTCTCTCAAAATATCCCAACCATAAAACTTTATGAAGTCCACTAGGCCATAAATGACTCTTCCAAGCCCTTTCATTGCTCTTACAAGCCATTATGAGGGTCTTTATGAAAATTTTATCCCTTGAGCCTCCTTTGTTGACCCCTCAACCCCTCTTGCTCTAACCAATGACTTTGCGACATGTGTCACTCCCTGATTGGCTATAAGGAAGCACAATCCATGTGCTCTCCTCTCATTCAATCTAAACCTTCCATAAGCTTTTTCCCATCCTTGCATCCTAGCCCTTGATCCCTCAAGCCTCTTGCCTATAAATTGGATCCTTCCCCTTTTAAAAACAACACAATTCATGAAGTAAAGTCATAATGCCATTTTAAGAAGCCATTTTACATCAAAACCATACACTCACACCCAAATTCCAACTCCATTTGAAGCCCTTTTTGAAGCATAATCTTGAGCATACATCCTATCTATTTAGACAAAGCCACTCAACAAGAGAGCATCTTATTGAGAGAGCCCATTAATGGCTCATATTCTCAATTGAGAGCTCATCTTAGTCTATCTTGAAGTTTATGATTATTTTTTATTTTGTAGAAGCTTTATTTAAATTTGGTTTCTATTAGCATACTAACATTGCTCATATACATTTTGACACGCCTGGTGGGACCCGGCATGGGTCATCTTCATTAGCTTTTTTAGTCAAGTTTTGTATGTCATTAGCTAATTTTAGCTAATTTTTCTTGTTTTTGTGATTGGTAGGATTGTAGAAATTGGTTTTGTAGGTCCACATGAGTATGAAGAAGACAAAGGAACTCATAGTCTATCTCATAGTGTTTGCAGATTTTTCAAGCTTATAGGTGGACAAAGCACTTGGAATTCTTCTTCCTCTTCTTGTCTATATTCTTCTTATTCCATCTACTTCTTCTTCTTCTTCTTGTGGGAGATCTTGGCCTTTTTTTTTTTTAAGGAAGCAAAATCATACACACTTCTTTTTAGTGCTTAAAATGAACCCCCAAATCATACTTAAATCCATTAAAAACTAAAAATTTGCAAAAATAAAGTAAAATCTTTTAACAAGTGAAACTAAACCAATCCAATCATTTGCATTCTTTTAACATCAAGGTTTTAGATGCATTCATGCAAAGTTAGGAACACTTCATTTTTGGGAATTTAAAAAGAACTTCAAGTTTCCATTTCAAAAGGTTCAAAATCAACACTAAGTGCACACTAAAATCTAAATCAAACTCAAAGCATCAATCAACGATAAAATAAACCTCATTTGCAAATATTTTAAAGTTCTTTTAAAAAATCTCATGAAAACTAAGAGTCCTAAATGGTTGCCAAAATTGTCCTAAAATCTTTTTTATTTGTTCCAAACAAATGTCTTGTTGCAAAATCTTGAATGTTTCTTAGGTTTTTCGTGCATCAAAACAATCTAGGAATATCATTTTTGGGCTTAAAACATGCAAACTAGAACACAAAATCTTGAATGAAAACCAAAATCCAAAGAAGTAATTTTCACTTTTGAGTTCAAAACAATTTTGAATGATCTAAGGTTAAAACAAAGCACTTCAAAGTTCTTAAAACAACACACAAAATCTCAATCTTGAATGCTCAAAGGAAACAAACTTGAATGTTTAACCACTTGTCTTTGAATGCATGTTGTTAAAATCACTCTTGAGTGCCATGGATTAAAATCAAGATTTTTTTTTTTTTATGAATGCATGATTAAACAACAAATCCAATCTTGAATGCAAAAGGTCAATTAATCATTACAATATCTCACACTTCATATTTTGGAGCATAAAAAGAATCTACATTTTAGAAACTTTCTAAGTTATAAAAACAAATAAAGACACTTTGAGTGAATTTGTTGTTGGACTCACCCTCTTTAATCACCCATCATTCTAACCATTGGTTTCAATATCAGCGCCATATATGGGAATGGGTCTACCTAAAAAGGTGTTAAGTGCTCCACAAAAATCAAATTCCACTCACTTGAGTTTTTATTGGTTTTTCTAAGATAAAAAATTTCTTGAATGCACATTAGTCTAGATAACACTTCATTTGGGCATAAACATTGAACAAATCTTGACATAGAGGGCCTCCAGGCGCATGCTTGACAATCGAGTTTGACACATCTTTGTTTTGGGTTTAAAATGAAAAAACACTCAATCTTGAATGCCTTAAAGAAAATCAATCGACACTTGACGTGGAGGGCTTTTGGGCATGCGAGTTTATTTTTGTTGACCCTAAATCTTCTTGATGTATGCATTCTTCAATCGATTTTACTTGTGTTGATGCTTCAAAGTTGGAATTGAACATTTGCATCCTAAACATGTGTGTTTGCAAGGTTTAGATCAGCACACATAAGAGTCAGTTGGTAAAAGAACAAACGTGTTTTTTAGCCCAAGGTCATCCAAGTCTTCTCTCCCCTTATCATCTTTTGAGGCCATCTTGGGTGCATAAGATTAGAATCCAAAACTTTGTTTCTCTTTTTAGGAGGCTTGCTCGGGGATTTCATCACCCCTTGGGATGACCTCAACTCTAGCTTTCTGGCAGAGTATTAAGATTGGGAGGTGAATCCAAAGACACCTCTCTTAGGATCAAAATTCTATCACTCAGGCTAAGCCTCAAGGAACTTTATACCCTTGAGAAGTGAAAGAGGAGAAGTGGGTTACCACTCCTCTCGACTGTGTGACATCTTTTTGGTTTTATCTATGGAGTTGGGCCTCCCGCACCTTGGGTATATCAAGGACTCCCTAGCTAAACCAACTGTCAGCCTTGCAGACAACCATCTAGGGTGTTAATGTGTTTGAAGTGACTAATCAAAATATTTGTAAAACATACACACTCCTTGGTGCAAGTATCACATTCTGGGAATCAAAACTTCTATCTAGTTTTTTTTATCTATTGCTTGATCTTTTACTTATTGAATGAATGTTTTCCAAACTTGGTCGATCCTAGCTTAGTGATGCAGGAGCATCTAGAGTGTGCTAGAAAATCTTGAAAAAATAGGAGCATGTAATTGGGCCATCATTTTGGTGAACTAGGAGGTGAAAATTGGCTAGATGAATGTAATTGTAATTTAGAGAATTCCAAAAAAAGAATCAGGTCAAAAGGCCCCACGGTTTGAAAGTTATTGCAATTTTTCAAGTTTTGGAGACCTCCTAAGAATGCTTCAAAGTCAAGTTAGGGGCATTAAATGACCTCAAAAAGGGCCAAAAAATGGGGGATGAGCGAAGCTTGTCCATAGGGCTATAAAGCACTTTGAGAGCTTTCCAGAAATGCAAATGATTCATCAATTAGAGCTACGGTTCAAAAGTTATGCCTCTCGAAAGTTTGGTTACCATTTCTGGATTCTTCCTGATTTGCACTGAATTCTAATGCAGCTTCTGGAACATTCTATTTGGTTGGTGGATGCCTACTAGCACTTTCTAGAATGTATTCCTAGTCCTTAACTCTTCGAGGTCTATTTAAGGAGATTCCTAGCATTGTAAAAGGCAGTTCGGAGTGGAGTTTGAGAGGAGGTACTGAAAGGAGAAATTATCTCCAAATTTATGCTATTGTAAGCCCTTAGGGCATGCTTTGAAGTTTATTTTCCTGTACTATTTGTACTAGCTTATTTTCTCAGTTAATATAATTTTCCCTTTTCTATTGTGTCCATTTTGTTCTTGGGTTGTGTCCCCATCACTTAGGGAACACTTAGCGTAGTCACTGCCTATTTCAAAAGTTGAACAAGTTGAATCAAAACAACCAAGATCTCTCAAAGCCAAGCAGATTCAAGAATTTATGTCAGACCAACCCAAACCCAAACAGAAGTTTCATAAAGCCAAACTCAAGCCATCTCAAGCATACCAAGAACTTTTAGCCAAGAGAAAGGAAATAACACCAAGCCCTTGAATTGCCAAACTCCACAAAGCAAAGAACAAAGCTGCCAATGAAGACCTTCAAGATGCCTGGTTAGATCACACTATCCAACTTAACCAACATCTAGAAGTTAACTTTGCTTATGCATTACCAACTAGACACAATTTCTATGATTAGGCCCCCTTGTTTCTCCACACCTTCTTGCATAAGCTTCACTTTAGAGTTATCTTTGTAGGAAAGCCAGCCATCTTTAGTCCTCCCCTTAAGCATTTTAGCTCATCCATCTCATTTAGAACCAAACCATCTAGCCAGCAATCCAAAAACTTCATAGCCTTCAAAATTATTGTCACCTTGCCAAAAGTTTTCCATTCCTACCATCTTGCCAATCCACCAATCTCACCAAGGTTATCTCTTTGACAGAGCTTTGTCTAGGATAATCTAGCTTTGTCACTTGTTATCCCTCATCACCTTGAGCTAAAGGTTGGGATCCACAAGTGGTCAATCTCGTGTTCTTCCTAAAGGATCATCAGTCTATCCTTAAGCTGACACAATCACCACCAAGCTTGCACATAGGGAAGCAAACCTTTCATGATTTGGCAACATATCTTTGAAGTTAGAATCCCCAACCCAATCCTCCTTAGGTTTTTTCATATAGCTTTGCCTCAACCTAGGAAATCATTTGCATAGAAAAGCCTTCACCTTTTGCATCCATCAACATTGTTGCATCTCATCCCTAGGAACATTTTCATGCCACCTATCACTCGCTTAGCCAAGAAGAAGAAGGAAACAATGGAGCCCTATCATTTGGATCAAACAGCATTGCTCCTCTTGAGCACCCAACCATCTTTCAACCCAGAGAACACTATACCATCACCTACTGACATTGAAGCTTTCATGAAACAACCAAGAAATGTAGTATTGGTCAATGCCATTATAGACAAGAACAAAGAAACAATCATGGCTAACTTTCAAAGGGACAACATAGGAGCCTTCAACTTTGGAAGACCTCCTCCCTTATCAATTCCATCTCACCCATTGTTTGGACAACTCCCACCAGTCATAGGCTCTTATGATTCAAATTATCCTCAATATGTGCCTAAAGAAGAGCCTCAACCCACCCCATATGATCCAACAAACCCAAACATACCAGCCTCCACTCAAGTTGAAATCTCCCTTCCACAAGCCAATCTAGCCACCACCACTCCACCATTGGTCCATACTACTCCATCCCAAACCCCCTTTGCCCAAAACACCTCATCATTCACTCCCTCCACTATTGCTACTGCTACTCTCCAACCCAGCCTTCCAAATCCACCCATCTCCCAAATCAGTGCTAGCATCTTTGGCCAACCTCAGCAATATACAAATGGGATGCCACCCATGGGGTCAAGTAATCAACCCTTCATCACCCCCAGCTTGTTTACCTCAGCTCAGAAAATAATTCTATCATTTCCACTAGGTCCTTGGAGCTCAGTGCTAGAAGCCACAAATCCACAAGCTACTACCCTCACTCCATAAAGCTATCAAACCCCATAAGCTACTAGCAATGTTCTGTCAAGCTCTCAAGCAACCCAAGCTCCTTCCACCACTCTACCAAGCTTTCAAATCTAGCCACCAAGCTATCAAACCCCATCGGTTCCATTCCCAGGCTTTCAATTCCCACCACCTCCACCACCAACTAATCCATTACCTCCTATCACCAACTATTTTTCTATGCCACTTCTAGGAGGAAATCCACCACCACCAACCACCAATTACTTGGCATCCTTTGCCATACAGATACTTTCCCAAATGGGGGCACAAACCAAATATATTGGTCAAACTCCTCAAATCCAAAGTCAAGTTCCACAAGCTCCCCGATCCTTTCCCCAAGCTTCACAACCATCTTATACCTTACCTCCACAAAGAAATCCATTTATCCCACAGCCAGCTTATGTTCCTCAATCCCAACCTCAAATCCAATATCAACAGCAAGCATCACAACACATGCAGCAATATGTGCCCCCTCCACCTCAGCAATCCATCATCCAACATTCAGTTCCCCAAGCCATGTACAATCCCTACCAGCCCATACCTCAAAGCCATCCATATTCCATTGCCCCATCTAGCACATATCTACCTCAGGGCACTCCTACTTTGAGGGCACCCCAGCCATCACCCATTAATTCAAAATGGGAAGCTATGAAGATAGCTTTGAAGAACATCCAGGAGGGAAATGATCCGAAAACCTTCAAGTTTGTGAATGTGTATCCTTACCCATTTGACAGAGCCATTACCATGACACCATTTCCCAAACACTTTGAGATACCCAAGTTTGACAAATTTAGAGGAAAAGGAAACCCTGTCACACATATCAAAGAATTTTACATGCACTGCCAAGAAGTGGCATATGGTGATGTCTTCCTCTTGCGTCTCTTTCCCAAAAGCTTGGCCAGACCAGCTCTTGAATGGTTTTATAGAATCCCATATGGCATAATTAAAAACTTTGTTGAATTGTCTAAGACATTTGTAGCCCAATATGACCATCTTGTTGAAATAGAGCTATCAGTAGTTGATCTTGTCCACACTAAGAAAAAATGTAGAGAAAGCCTTCCTGAATATTTGTAAAGATGGAAAACTCTTACCACCCACATATCTTGCACCTTGCCAGAGCGCCATTTGGTGAAAATGTTTATTGATAATGCTCATCCCAGCTTGGCTCACCACATGACCATGAACTGTTTGCAAACCTACAAAGATATCAAAGAGAAAGGAATGATCCTTGAGAAAGGACTCATTAAAGATGGTGTGGTCAAGGTTTACAAGGAAGCCAACCAAAATCAAACACATTCAAATGACAAGTTTAGGTATTGGAACAAAAAAAAACATATTGCAATAGATGGTGTCATTGACACCAAACATGTGAATATTGTTGGTCCTTCTCAAAATTAGTCCAACCCACCATATCAACCAAACAATCAACAAGCTATCAACTACCAATAGCAGAATAACCAAAGCTATCAAAACCACAATCCAAGACCCAACTTCCAAGTGTCTAGCAATCAAGCTAATGCCATCAATGTAGCTGCAGGGGAAAAGCCCAGATTCCAACATGCACCTAAAAATTATACACCCCTTGGTGAGCCATTGGATGCAATTTTTGAGAAATTGAATAAGGAAAACCTCATCAAATTTCCTCCTACCCAAAAAATTGACCCAAGCCAATCCAAAGCTACATGGTACAAAGATAATGAGTACTGCAAATTTCATAGGGTAAAAGGTCACACTACCCTCAGATGCATGAAACTAAAAGATTATGTGTAGGACCTCATTGATCGGAAAGAAATCACCATTGGTGCCCAAACCTCTCCCAATGCAGGCTTACAAATCTATCAAAATGATTTTCCTCCTCACAACAACCAAAATCCTAGAAAAGCACCTATCCAAACCAGCAACAACAACACTAAAAACTGCTAGCCAAACCAACAGCATGGGAGGAACAATGACCACACTTCATCCTATATAGGTTATGGTAGCCTCATAGATTGTATATCTGAGAAAGAGCCTTCTGTCAATGTTATCAATATCCAAGGACCAAACAATGAGTATGCAGTCACCACTTGAAGAGCGCAATTTAACATCGTAGGCCCACCAGTCTCACTAGCACATTCAGCTCCATCAAAAAGGTAGTACAATATCTTGAAACACCTTGGAAACATGCCAACCCGAATCTCCATTTTAGACATTCTCTGCACTAGTCCTATGTACAAAAACATCCTTGATAGTGCTCTCATAGAATCCCATGTCCCTTTAGATATCAATACTACTAATTTTCATAATCTTGTTGGACACCTTTCATCCTCATGTGCCCTATCATTCAAACCCACTGACATACCCGTGGTCGAGCCAGATCACACCCTTCCACTTCACATAGCCATTATGGTATCCAATTTTGCTATAAAAAGAGTAATGATAGATAATGAATCAGCCTTGAATATTTGCACCCTAAAACTCATAAAACAAGCTGGGTATACTGAGGCAGATATCATCAGTGAAGTTATCACCATCAAAACTTATGAAAAATTAGAAAGAACCATAGAAGGAACTATTTTGCTACCAATCAAGGTTGGGCTAGTCATCCAAGAAACACTTTGCCATTTTATTGATCTAAACCTACCATTCAACATCCTCCTTGGTAACCCATGGATTCATGCCATGAAAGGTTTTCCATCCACTTACCATCAGTGCGTCAAATTTCCACATCAAGGCACTGAGGTAACCATCCATGCCGATCCAAAACCCTTTTCTTACTGCAATGTGATTGAAGCCTCATATACAAACCATTGCCTTGGAATTGATATTGGCATAGTCATCGCTAGCTCATCCCACACTTGTAATGACCCAGAAACCATCCTCGCCTCCACCTTATCTATCGTAAGATCAATAACAAAGGTTGTGGAGAGTATAGTCTGTCAGATGCATTTTCTGTTGGGGCACTCCCACTTGATCCACATGCTCATGGATGACCAACATATCACAAAGCTAAGGAGATTCCACCTCCTTGATAAAAATAGTTTGGCCCAACAACCTTTGTATCCTCGAAAATCCCTCTTCATGAGGAGATCACTCCAGATATCAACAATTGGTTACATAAGGATACACCTCCAAGAAATCAAGCACGCCTTGATCACTTCAGCCAAAAGTATCCCCAAGAACATAATCTTATCACTGATAAATGGAACTATCAAGGTGGTGATCTAGGATCAGAAGAAAGAGGCATGCAGTGCCCCATCGACACACATAAGTGGGAATCGAAGTTAGGTCTTGGCTTTGGCAAACCCACAACTGGGGGCACCAATATGGATGGTCACACTTTTTCAAACATTCACCGCGACCTTGTCAAAATTGAAGACATTCCTAAGGAAGTTGAAAAGAGAGCCTACAATGATATCCCAGACCAAATCTTCCTTGGAGACTCTGTTCTCCAGGAACTATCCATCCATTTCATTGACCTACCACTCGCCCATCCATAACTCATAGATTGGGACCAACCAAGCATCATACACATTGATGAGTTCACATCAGAGGAAGTGCTTCTGAGATGCATGGGAGCCAAAGCTCCTCACAAGAAAAAAAAGCTAGATTCTGCCTATATCTAAAAGCTAGATTCTGCCTATATCTATAAGCTAGATCCCAAGGGGTATTTTGGAGAAAATCCCCAACCTAGTTCTAATACACCCAAAACTGGAACTAAGGTGAATCTGAGACTAGCTAAGGCAGCGAAGAAAAATCCTCAGCAAGAAAATCTAGAGCCGCAAGTAGAACATGAGGATTTAGCATTGTCTCCTCAAGATAATTTACTAGAGATGTCTTCTATTCTAATTGAAGATACTAGAGAAGCCAACATCGATTCTTTAGAGATCCCCAGACTTGTTCACATTGCTGCATCACTATCACAAGACCAAGCTGACCTCCTCTTTGAGGTCTTAAGAGAGAACATTGGATGATTATCATGGTCATATCAGGACATGCCAAGACTTGATCCAAAGCTTGTAGCTCGTCATCTTGCAGTCGATCCAAAGATCAAGCCCATCAAACAAAAGCTTAGAAAAATGCACCCCAAGGTGGCATTACTGGTCAAAGTTGAATTAAAAAGAATTTTAGCTACTAAGGTTATCCAGCCTATCGACTACTCAAAGTGGATCTCCAACATGGTCCCCATCACTAAACCTTCCAGTGACATCAAAATTTGCACTGATTTTAGAGATCTTAACAAAGCTTGTCCAAAAGATGATTTTCCCTTGCCCAACATAGATAGGCTACAATTCCCTAGCCCAATTCCCTAGCTACAATTCCCTAGCACCAAGAATATAGGTGAATATGAGGCTCTCATAGTAGGATTAAAGGTAGCTGTAGAATGGAACATCACTAAGTTACAAATCTTTAGCAATTGTCAGCTCATCATCAAGAAAGCTCTAAGTGAATATCAAACCAAAGATGAAAATCTATTACCCTACAAAGAGCTAGTTGATCAGCTAACCCGACATTTTACAAAGCTTCAGTTTACACAAGTGCCTCGAATGCAAAACAAAGCAGCAGATGCTATGGCTACTATCAGCTCGCTCTTGGAAATTCCCCAAGTAGCTACACAGTATGATTTTCTAGTCGAGCAGCTCCTCACAACCACCTATGCGAATGAGGATTCAAATTTTGTTTGTATCTTGGTTGGTCCCTAATCCCCTTGGTACCATGAGATTTGCACTCACCTTAACGATGGTATCATATCCCCTCACCTCACACATACCCAATGCCAAAACCTCATCCAAAAATCATCCTGCTATGTTATCATAGCCAATACCCTATATCATCAGGGTTATCACGATACTCTCTCTCAATGTTTAGACCAAAATGAGGCCGCGATGGCATTAAAAGAAGTACACTCTGGACTTTGCGGTACCCACACGAGTGGTATTGTCCTAGCATGAAAAATCCTTAGAGCAGGCTACTATTGGCCTACCATTGAAGAAGACTCCTGTGACTTTGTCAGAAAGTGTCTCCCATGTCAGTAGCATGCAAATCTTGCGCATGCTCCATCACAAGATCTATAGCCTATTGCACCACCTTAGCCTTTCGCTTGTTGGGGCCTTGATCTAGTTGGAACTATCACACCTCTCTCATTTGATGGACATAAATGGATAATAATAGCTACAGACTATTTCACTAAGTGGGTGGAAGCAGTCCCCCTAGTCTCAGCTATAGGAGTTCAGGTCTCCAAGTTTATCTTGTACCATATTGTTTGTTGCTTCAGCATCCCATCCACCATCTTCACCGACCACAGAGGCAACTTTGAAAATCTCAACATGGAAGAATTATGCACTTTCCTCCACATCCATCACCACTTTTCTAGCCCATATTTCCCATAGGGTAACGGTCAGGCAGAGGCAACTAACAAAACCCTCCTCAAAATCCTAAAGAAAGTTGTCAATGATTTCGGTCGTGATTGGCACCTTCAAATAAGTCCAGCCCTATGGGCCTATCGAACCTCCTTCTGTACATTCACAGGAACAACTCCATACTCCCTAGTCTATGGTTCCAAAGCAGTACTACCCATAGAGGTTGAACTTCCCTCCTTGCGCATATCTTTGCAGGGGCAAATATCAGATGAAGAATACAGAGTAGCTCGGCTCACCTAGCTAGATCTCTTAGATGAGAAGCGACAACAAGCCTATGATCATCTCATAGTCTATCAAACTCATCTCAAAAGGAATTTCAACAAGAAGGTGCTCCCACAAAAAAAATATGAAAGTCCAAGCTGGTCAAGAAAAGAAAGTCAAGTTTGAACCTACATGGCTTGGTCCTTATGTTGTCACTGCATCCTTTGGCTATGGAGCCTATTAGCTATATACACTAGAAGGAGAACTCTTGAATGATCCTACTAACATCATTCATCTCAAGAAATTCTATACTTGAAGATCCTTGGTATACCCAGCTTTTGAAAAATACAAAAAAATAGTAAAGAGAAATAAGCATCCAATGGTGAAAACTTGGCAATTCAACCACCTTGGATAGGTACTTTGGTGAAAACTTGGTAATTTAGGCACCTTGTGTACTAAGACTAATCCATTATCTATTACTATCCTATCCCTCATCCATTCACCCACCATCCCATAACACACCTGCTTGTTCCCTTAGTGTTCCAAATAGATATCCAAAATCTAATGAAGCTTGTAAATACCTCCTGTACAGCTTGTAAATCTTGTACCCCAACTTGTAAATCTTGTATCATCCCTTGTATCATAGCTTGTATATCCAAATCTTGTCCAAAGCTTGTACAATATTCCATCTTGTATTATATGCCAAATCCTGTATCCTAGCTTGTATCCTATCACATGTACACAAAGAATTCCATTTTCCTTAAGCTTTTCACAAACCATCTACCTATTTGCCTATCAACTATCGTAGACATCCCACCCTTCACGAACATTTCCATCTCACAAAAACCAAAACATGAAAAAACCTTGTACATTTGTAACATATCTTGGTCCATTAGCTTGTACATCCTCTTTAGCTTAGTACCATTGTATCTATCCAGCTTTTGTATCAGTTCCTCCTTGATCAGCATCTTGCACACATCACACAACCCTTGGTTAGCTATTTCAATGCATCCTTTAGCTAGATCTCCTATCACCAAAGTGCTATCTTTCTTAGTTTCACTTGCTAAATGCATCACTCATCCAAATCCATCAGCTTAGGTGCTCTCCGATAGATCCTTGTAGGATATGGCTTTCCTCATGTTAAATCTTGGTCCATTAGTACCTTATCCCACCCATCTCATTGGCAAATGGTTCTCTTTTGGATTTTTGCTTTCTTTTGATTTGGAATCTTCCCTTTTGGGTCTTGAAGTATCTTTTCCAAACAATCTTTTTTTTCCCTCCTCAAGGTTGCCACGATCTTTCATATCATGGTATACCCTGAATGGGGCAATCTGAGCATAAGGTCTTGATTAGGTATTTTGTTTTTCTTTTCTTTTCTTCTTGTGGGTTACCCAGTGTTAGTTCCACACTACTTCCTCTGGGATTCATGTGTGATGCTGGGGCAATCCTTGCATGTTTGTTTTGAGTCAGACTGTCAATCCTCTGGATAGTTAGTAAAAAGGCCTTGATGTTCTTGGTAACCTTAGCAATTAATCAACAGTCCTATAGCAAATCTAGTGCTCAACTACATGGTGGTACTTCTCTTTGAAGTATCCCCCTGCTCAAAAAGCTTCAATGGATTCCCTTCATCTCCATTATCCCCCATCCATATCCAGCATCCATCTCTCCTACCCCAGCTTGTGCAACTGTATCTCTCAGAATCAATCATCACTCTTAGCTTTAGGGATCTAGAATCCTAGTCTTAGGGATCCACCCATCAAATCAATCCATCAAGCCTCATCTTTTAAGATCCACAATCCTAATCTTAAGGATCTCAGAAACCCATCTCTTGCCAATCTGACTCTTTGAAATCTTGTTGCATCAGCTTTATCATCGCATCATCCATCTCCCTATCTTAGATTCTTTTTTATAATGCTCTACTCCTTCATCCTCTACAATCCCTGAGATCTTAAGCTTGCTTCCTCTTGTGCCTCTAATTCTCCCTTTATCATTCTCCCATAGTGAGAGTTTAAGCTAACTAAACATCTTCTCTTAAGCCAATTTGAGTCTCCTTGCTCATCTCAAATTCTTGTACTTTTCAAGAAGTCGTCGCCGCCTTCTTGAGGGGGCATCTCGCAGTCCATTCTCTCCTCTTTTGGTCTAGCCTTGGGCATTTTATTTTCTTATCTTTAATGCCATGCCACTTGCAGCATCACATCAAAGAGGGGCAAAATGTAGACACCTAAATCCTTTAAAAAATAAAGTATTTTTATTTTTTGAAATTTTTTTGATGACATCATCATTTATTAATTAATTATTTATTTAATTTATTTATTTATTTTTATGCCACTAAATCCCTTTATCTTAATTAAAAATATTTAATTAAGGAATCCCTCCCAAAAATGTTTAAATCTTATTTAAACATTATTTCCTTATTTATTAATTATTTAATTAATAAATTGACCTAAAAACTCAAAATAAATTAAAAATTTATTTTTTGCCCAAAATTTGCCCTATTTCCTTAAGACCACTAACCTCTTTCAAAATCTTCTAATCTTTCTTTAATTTTGATTAAAGGCTAATCCCATCATTTCTTACCCCTAATCCCAACTCAAAATATTTAATTAAGATTAAATATTAATCCTCATGTTTATTAAAAAAGTTTTAATAAATATCTCCTCAACTTAAACCCTTGAAATAAATAAAACTTTATTTATTTCCTAAAATCTAATTTATCCTCATCCTAAGAAGTTGTAGACTCTTCTAGAAAGTCTTCATCTTCATCCTAGGAAGTTCTAGACTACTCTAGAAAGTCTTTATCCTCATCCAAAGTCTAGACTCTTCTAGAAGATGTCTTTAAACCTAATCCTAATCCCCTCCTAACCTTGTCACATTCCCTAAACATGGGTTTATCTCCTCCTTCACCCACCCTCATTAAATGTCATCCACTTGCCTATCCCTAAGCTAATCCTAAACCATCCTAATCCATCCTCTAATCATTTGCACAATCCTAAGAAAGGTTAAAACCTTCCTAATCAAGCCCAAGTCAAAATTCCTCTCATCTCCCTCAAAATATCCCAACCATAAAACTTTATGAAGCCCACTATTCCATAAATGACTCTTCCAAGCCCTTTCATTGCTCTTACAAGCCATTATGAGGGTCTTTATGAAGATTTTATCCCTTGAGCCTCCTTTGTTGACCCCTCAACCCCTCTTGCTCTAACCAATGACCTTGTGACATGTGTCACTCCCTGATTGGCTGTAAGGAAGCACAATCCATGTGCTCTCCTCTCATTCAATCTAAACCTTTCATAAGCTTTTTCCCATCCTTTCATCCTAGCCCTTGATCCCTCAAGCCTCTTGCCTATAAATTGGATCCTTCCCCTTTGCAAAATAACACAATTCATGAAATAAAGTCATAATGCCATTTTAAGAAGCCATTTTACATCAAAACCATACACTCACACCCAAATTCCAACTCCATTTGAATCCCTTTTTGAAGCATAAGCTTGAGTATACATCCTATCTATTTAGACAAAGCCACTCAACAAGAGAGCTTCTTATTGAGAGAGCCCATTAATGACTCATATTCTCAATTGAGAGCTCATCTTAGTCTATCTTGAAGTTTATGATTTTTTTTTAGTTTGTAGAAGCTTTATTTAAATTTGGTTTCTATTAGCATACTAACATTACCCATATACATACCTCAGTGGGGATATGCACAACTTTCTATCTTTTATTTCCTTTTGCGACCCATGATGCCTCAGGTGCATCATCTTCCTCTATCTTTAGGTTCACATCAAGTTTAGGGCCATCTAGGCACACCCTCTCTTCCTCTCCTATAGGTCCTTTTGGTACATTGGCCATAATATTAGCATGATATGTGACCATCTTCCTAATCCTATGAGGATAGGGAATATCCTTATAGAATCCAATAAATTGTGGATCTATTCTCTTCATTTCTCTCTCCACCCTCAAAATGTCATCCAATTTTTCTAATCTATTAGTTGCCTCATCTTCTACAACTATGTTTGGAATAACATCTTAATTTGGTAATTCATTGGTGTTAGGCAATACATAGTTCTTTTATTTCTTTAAGGGTGATCCTCATCCAATTTCTAGGCTTATACATTCTATAAGGACCAATTGACAAATTGTAGTGGTGGAGGAAAGTATGGATCTAATCAAGGGCCTCTTTTCCAATTGTAAAATCCCCCACCCTAAAAAATCTATGCAAGAAAGTTCCTTTATGCACTTTGGGCCCTAGATACTCCCTATTGACCATAAACAATTGCCACATAAATTCCATTATACTCAATCTAGGAGGAATAAACTTTGGTAATATATGGGGTGGTTGAGGACAACCATAGACTCTCATCAAAGAAAAAGTATTAAATAAAAAGATGTTCCCCTAGTTATAGTCTAATATTTTACCCTTAGGAAGTAGGGCTAGTATCAAAAGGCTTTTTAGAATCTCAGGTGCCCTAAAGTAACTTGGATCTAACATTCTCATTATTATAGTACTAAAATTATTAATGAATGAAACATAATTAGAAAAATGATAGTTGATATCCCATACTTGTGTCCACAAATAAACTAGTAAATCTCCATTTGGATCAAAGGTATTGTTGAGATAATGGATGTTGCACACATTGCATAATATTTTTATATTTTATTATTCTATTTTATCATGTAATGTTCCACCTGGATGGACGTGCAACATGTAAAGATTCCCATGGAATATTCTTGATTAGTTGTATTGTAACATTGTGATAATATTTCATGTAATTATTTAATATTGGGGAAAAGAATTAAATGCCCAATATTAAATGTGGGGTCAGTTAGTTAGGTAGCACATGGTTTTAACACATGGTTTATGTAATACCACTTGGTGGTTTTGTGGGACTTGCTACTATATAAGCAGCCACAAGGGTAGTTGTTGTAGAGAGTAAGAGTGAGAAAGGCAAGAATCGACTGGGACAAGGCTTGACAAGTTAGCCAAGGGAGCATTTGTGAAGGTTGAAAGCATGGCATGGGATGTGTGGATTCATGCTTGTTCACATAGTTTGCTTGGTTGTGGCTATGGCCATGAAGGCTTCCATGGTTGTATGGCAATGGTATTTTTCGCTAAATAATACATGGTGATGGATGCTTTTGGAGGTTGGGTTTTTACCTCAATGAGGGTTTTCTAGGGTATATCTTGTGTCACAATTTTGTGGGTATGTTGTCTATTCTCTTGCATGTGGATTTTAATTCTGTGTTTATTTCAGATTTATTATGGGTTATGTGGAAATGGTTATATTCTTTATTGCCAAGTTTCCTTACAAGTGGTATCAGAGCTATGGTTTAATTATTGTAACCCTAGATTGAATCCATGGGAATGCATGAGAGGATAAAAGAAGGGGCAAGATATATGAATGATTTATTGCAGATTTGAGGGTTTTGGATTTGCTATTATGATGGGATGTTGAAATATTTTGGGCATATGAAATTTTTTGGACAAAAGGATCTTTTTAGATGTTTCATTTAAATGAGGGTTTTAGGGGGCGCTTGCAAAAATGACCTCTTGGGTAAAAGCAGATCTCACCATTGGATTTGGGTTGACATTTCCATAAATTTTGATATATAATATGCCCTAGTTTGGCCATGTTCAGAGGAAATGAAAGAGTATTTTTATTTCAGCCCATGATGGCTATCAAATTTAATCCCGTCGAAATTTTTGCCACGGAAAAAAATAAAATGAAAAATCGCAGTGAAAATGGTAAAAAGACTGTCTTAGTAAAATGACCATAAATTTCTCTCAGAATATCAAATTTCAAAGTTCTTATAGGCATTGGAAAGCTAATTCAGAGCACTACAAGATGGTGTTAGTTTGGTTTTGTGATAATGATAAGGTGACAGTGCAGGATTAGTTCCTGATTTGGTTTGGATCTTCATGTAGGAGATGGATTTTATGATTTCATAGGTGACTTGGTACTACAGTTGAGTGGGAGTTTTTTGGCATTGATATATTTAATGAGTGTTTGCAAATGTTGGAGGTTTGTCTTAGATCCTGTTGTTGTAGAAGCATCTTTGACATTTGCATGGTGCACTTGTTATCTTCATGGTATGTGGAGATGGTTCTTCATGGTATGTGGAGATGGTTTTCTTCATGGTGTCTAGAGATGGTTGCATCTTGAGGACTCACAGGGTTCTTGGCAAAGGTGTGGTTTATGCTTTTATTTGGCATGTTATCCTTGGTATGAGGATGGTTTCATTATTATATCATGGTATACTCTTGATACATGTTTAGAGTTGTGACATGTTATAGTATGTTCATGTGGAGCATGTTATGTCTTTGGTTGAGATGGTTAGATCATGTTGTCATGTTTATGTTCTTGAGGCCATGGTTAGAACTTTGACATTGATCTTGGTTTAGTTTCTTGGTATTGAGTACACTGATCATAAGCTAGATACTTCATGATATTGCTATGTTGCATTTGGATTTGGCATGGATTGATTGGTTATAGGTGCTCATGGATATTTAGAGATGGTGGTGATGCTGATTTCTCTTGGATTAGAGAAGTATTTGTTGGGATGGTTGATGGTTTCAGTAGGAAGTCTGAGGGGCAATCACCTGATATGGACTTGAGAGGAGATTGTTCTTAGATGAGTCTTGGTTGGAGACTTGGTTATCTTGATGAGCATTCTAATTCTCCACTCTTCGTCTACTCAGCAATTTTCTACTTGAGAGGTATAGCCCATTTTTTTTCTCAGGTGCATTATATTTATGCTTATCTTTCATGAATATGGATCTTGAGCTATGATACATGAGTTAGTTCTGGAGGGTTCATTTGAGAGATGGTTTAGCATTGGTTATCTCCATGTGCATATGTTATTATGTTGGTTGATTTTAGGAGATGGTTTTATATTGGGCATATTCCTTAGTTTAGGAATGGTTTATGAGTTTGATCTTCTTGTGAGAGGCTTACATCCATGATTAGTTATATGGTATGGTTTGGGTGTTGTTGAGGCTTCTTGTTGGGGTTTTATGGAGGAGATCATACTTGCATAGTTTACATCTAGAGGTATGTGTAGAAGGACACGATACAAGTTATGATTTGCATGGTTTCTTTGGTCTTGGTTATCTTTCTGGATGTTCAATTTTGCTTACATTGGATTTGAGATTGGTTAGAGATTGTGATCACTAGTTTGTGCTCATGTATTTCATGTGAGAGATGACATGGTTATTCCTTTATATCTTTCCTCTGTTGGTTGTGAAGAATTTGGGAGACTATTGGAGACTTTTTATGAGAGTTGTTATTGCAGAATATTAGTTTATGTATTGTGGATGTCCTTGATACTACATGGATTAACTTCTTTAAGATGTGAGTGGATTGGTTATAGATTTGACATTATATTTTGTAGTGGGAGCTTCTTGGTATATATGTGGTAGGTATTGCTCTTCAGGCTTGTGATTGCAGGTTGCAAATTGGATATGTCGATGATATGAGACTCACTTGTTATACCTTTGAGGTATGGATAGTTGGATGGGTTTGGCACTTGTTGTGAGTGCTATTTCAGCTATGGATATTTTGACAACTACGGATACATGTGACTACCTTTGGATCAGGTTTTTTGTGCTTGGAATTTTAGTTGGTACAGGATTTTATGATCTTTTAATGTGACAGGTTGGGTGGCTTTCTCTTTGGATGGCTTCTATGTATGTCCAGTGGCAGTGGCATAATAGCAGGTGAGATCATTCATGTTCGAGATGCTGGATACTTTGATTTTGTTGTAGGTACCAAGATGGAGCACTTGGTATACTTTGACCCATGATGGTGGATGTAATGGTGGATGTGCTAGGAGGGATTGTTCCCTTGTTCATTAATGTGGCTACGGATTGGCCCTATGCAATGTATACAACAAGTGGGAGATTGTTGAGATAATGGGTGTTGCACACATTGCATAATATTTTTATATTTTATTATTTTATTTTATCATGTAATGTTCCACTTGGATGGACGTGTAAAATGTAAAGATTCCCATGGAATATTCTTGATGAGTTGTATTGTAACATTGTGATAATATTTCATGTAATTATTTAATATTGGGGAAAAGAATTAAATGCCCAATATTAAATGTGGGGTTAGTTGGTTAGATAGCACATGGTTTTAGCACATGGTTTATGTAATACCACTTGGTGGTTTTGTGGGACTTGCTACTATATAAGCAGCCACAAGGGTAGTTTTTGTAGAGAGTAAGGGTGAGAAAGGCAAGAGTCGAGTGGGACAAGGCTTGACAGGTTAGCCAAGGGAGCATTTGTGAAGGTTGAAAGCATGGCATGGGATGTGTGAATTCATGCTTGTTCACATAGTTTGCTTGGTTGTGGCTATGGCCATGAAGGCTTCCATGCTTGTATGGCAATGGTATTTTTTGTTGAATAATACATGGTGATGGATGCTTTTGGAGGCTACATTTTTCCCTCAATGAGGGTTTCCTAGGGTATATCTTGTGTCACAATTTTGTGGGTATGTTGTCTATTCACTTGCATGTGGATTTTAATTCTGTGTTTATTTCAGATCTATTATGGGTTATGTAGAAATGGTTATATTATTTATTGCCAAGTTTCCTTATAGGTATGATCAATAAAATTGGAAATCACATACCTCACATTTCTGTAGAGGATGAGGTGCATCAACAATGAGTAGTGATGGAACTTGAAGTCTTTTAATTCTCCACTCTAAGCCTAAGCAATGTTTTCTTTCATCACCTCCAAAATATATATTCAACATAATCATACTCCCCTCCATGGTAAGAGTCTTGCACATCTTTGGCAATTATGAATTGAGCTCCATATACCATGTTAGTTCTATCTTTGCCAATCACCTTATGGACACCATTTACTGTATTTACAAAATAATTTTTAAATTTTTCTAGAGGCATCTTTTTTTGTACCTTTTTAGGGTAATCATCCACATTCTTTAAATCCATGGGAATATGTTGTAGCATAGACTTCCTAGTGTAGGCCTTGGTGTTCTCTTTAAACTTCCTCTATAAATCCTTCAAATATATAGGTTGGCCCATGGCTCCATCCAATCCAAAAGCTTCAATAAATGAAAAATAGTCAAATGTACAAAGAATAGTTCCATCTTTCCTATGAAAAGATTTGGTAACCAGATTCTTGCAATAAAATAGGGCTTTCATCAAGTCCTCATCCATAAAAACTTCTAGAAATATTAATTTATCCAGGTTCTTCTTTCATGGATTACATACAGGAATCTTCTTCTCTCTGTTATAGCTGAAGTACTTGAAGATTTTAGAACCAGTGACACCAAGGCATACAACATCTCTGTAAAGAGCATATGAGTCAACAAAATCATGGTCATCTGTAGCATTGGTGATGGAAGAACTAGGAAAAATCTTACTCTATTCTTCAAAAAACCTATTACATTTCCTCTGTCTTGTTTTCCCTCCTTTAGAGGTTGAAGTTTCTACAACTCCCATATCTAATGCTTGAATTTATTCCATCTCTTTATTAGACATCTTGATGATTTTTTGGCAAATAGGGCATGGATTCTACTCTTAGTCTCTAAAAACAATTATCTGTATACAATGAAAGCTCTGCAACTACTCAAAATCTCTTTCTCTATAAATTATGAACTATAATTGACAAATAAGAAAGACTTTATTGTTCAGTGTATAAAATCAATGTTCATCTTTGCATTGATTTTAAGCATGCTTGAAATATAAGATCAAATTATTTTCTCACCTCAAGGGAGCATCACCATTACTATCTAGAAATGCACTTTTTGTACCATATTCAAATATCATTGGTCAAGAAGCTTGTTGTTATTTCAAGCTCAAAAAATTGACTAGCACATTTTATGTTGAGTTATGGTCTATGATCTTATGATCACCATTGAAGAAAATGACTCCTCATATTATCTTATGGCTAGACAAAAGGTTCCATGATATTATGAAACCCTTGAAAAACCCTTTACAAACAATCAAAAACCATAGCAAAACCCTCTACGATCTTACGACACATTAGTTGTTGTGGCATTAATTTTGATTACTAGACCCTTTATGATCTCTCAAAAATTAGTTTACTTTGAATAGTGTATCATCTTATTTGAAATTTCCTTCCTTTATGATCTTATGGTATGGCCTTATTCATAGCATCAGAGCACTTTATCCATTACCTTGAGATCTTAGGATAAATTGTCTATAATAAAATTGGAGATTGCAATATGCCATATGAAAATCAATATAAAATTATTATATGGTCCCATTGGTCCAACTAAGCATATACTTGGTGTATGCAACATAGTTCAGTCAATTAGAACTGGACACCTGTCACCTGTCTGACAATGCACTGTTAATTTTACTTGTCTTTTATCACCTTATGATCCTATGGTCATAAGTTTCCCATAGCATCAAAACATCAGAATATAACCTTCACAAACTTACAAGGCCCATTGCTTCATAAAATCTTAGAAACCTTTTCTTTAGTCTCTGATGTCATGATCACTTTCCTTGCTATAGCATCTCACATTAAGATTAGACATCATTAAAAATAGTATATGATCATATGATTGAAAAGAATTGTAGAATTGGGAGGCTTATTTTATTACCATGTGATATTATGATGCCCTTCTTATCTTAGGATCAGGGAACCAAAAACATTCCACTGCAACCCTTTGATAACCCTTTGTCATAACATTGTAGAGGATGATGTTATGTACAATAAAACCTTCTCAGCTACAAAACCTAATGTTAAGGCTAGATTTTGTTGGAATAATTTTAGAAAAAATGAGATGAGGGGTGAATTAGTTATTCAAGGTCTAGATGTATAAAATAAACCTTTTCACAATTCAACGAACCCACAAAAGTTTCTCAACCATGCATGCATTCATTGTGTGTTAACCAAAACTGATATGTTACTAAAATATTAACATGCAAAAGTATAAGGCATAAAACATAACACATCCATCAGTACACTTGACAAAATGATTTAATGTGGAAACCTAATTTGGGAAAAACCACCATTAACATGCTACTCCTTTTTCACTCTTTTGAAGTGATTCTCTGTTAAAGGCTAGCCCTATTAAAGGTTACAACACACACTATTAAATGTGGCCTGATTAATGTATTTCAATCACCCTATTAAAAGTGTGCCTTGTTAGAGGACTTTAGGCCATTCACTTGGAACAAGACCCTATTAAAGGATTTTCTAATTATTGTTAAATCAACCTTTCTCCAAAGGATTTACCCTAATCCGATACAATTGTTAGAAAGTAAAAGTGGAGCTTTAATCTGATACAACTTACAACCTTGCATGTAGATTACAGATCACTATTTAATCCTCACCTCTACTTGGCTTCCAATATTTGTAGTTCTGATAGCTTGTTCACCCTTCAAGCATTCATCCTCTTCTAGCCTTCTTACTTAGCTTTCCATTAAAGACATCTTCTCTTGGGTCACTTGATGAAGCAAATCCTCTTTCTTCTCCTTGTCAAATTTTTGCATCCAAAACTCTTTGACCTCTATACAACTTTGTTTCATGACTAGACATCCCTACATATAGGGAATTAGAACTCTTTTTCCTACTCATTACCCATCTCAAAAATTAGGGATTTCAATGGATTAGGTAGGATACAATGCATCTATCCCATATCTTGTCTTCTCTAGAAACTTCTCCTAGAATCCATTTGAATTCACCTTCAAAATGGTTTACATAAGATTCTATGCCACCAACTCATCAATCTTATCTTCCTCCTAATTCACAAACTCTTAAAAAATAAACTTGTTGGCTACTAATTGGCAAATTTTTAATCTTTTTCATAATGTATCAGCTTGGCATTATCAATTTATTGATGCTTGGCACATACTGTGTTACTTGGCATCAACTAGATTTTATTGGTACTTAGCATCAATTGAAAATCACTGAACTTCAACTACATTTCTTGGCACCTACTAACTTGCTCGGCATCCACTAGTTTACTCAGCATCTACTAGAAATTGCTTTCACTTGGCTCCAACTAACTTTTTGCTTGGCTTACACTAACTTTTCTTGGCACCTTCTATCAACTTGGTCAAGCTTAGAAAATGAACTTTGTCTAACCTTATTCTTCTAAATTTTCTAACTATAGTCAATCATTTTATAACCTCAAGTAGATCATCAATACATTATGTTATCACTATCTTAATTGTTTTTTGCACTTCAATACATAATCATAACTCAACCTTTTATCTAGGTACTTTTTTTACATCTTATTGATAAAATTCTCCTCATCAATCAACTAAATGATAGTGCTTGAAACATATAAGAAATTGTCTTACCAACATGTAGCAGGTTTGACATCAGTGACAAAACAATGATTGAAAACACTTCTTCAACAATTTTTCATTCGAATGATCTTTTCAATCATATATCAACAATCTCCCTCTTTGTCTTTGATGGCAAACCAAACTGATCAATCAATCAAACAAATGATAAACTAAATAGGTTAAAATAGTAAGGCAATATGACAAAGAAAGCTTGTAAATAAAACTTCTCCCTCTATTAGCAACTTTGTTCTGATCCTTCCTCTGATTGCTTTATGCTTTCTCCATCTTTCTTTCTTTTAGTCTTTTGATCTTCTGATGAGATTCATTGTTCCTCTTTTCAACTAATTGGTTCAATGTACTTTCTCCCTTGATCTTCTACTTTGATCATCCCCCTCTTGATTAGTATGTACTTGATTAGTTTACTGGACTTTCTCCCTCTTTTACAACAATGCCAAGGACATATACACAACACTTGGCATCTTTTGTATATGCAAACATAGGCTTTTGTAGGCTCTTTAGTTTTCTCCCTCTATCACCTTATTTGTGACTAATTTGAAGTTTTTAGTTGTATGATTACTTTAGGAAACTTCCTAAAGTAAGATCCACTGCATCAATTTGTATGAAATGCATGTCAACTTTTTTGATGCAAGGTACTCCCTCTATCTTTTACATAGCCTTTGATAGGGGTATCACCCCTAGTTTACCTTTTAGATACTCATAAGAATCCTTAGGTAATGCTTTGGTGAAGATATCAACAATTTTCTCCTTGGTGTTAATATATTCCATCTTCACGTCTTTTTCTTGAACCAATTCCCTTACATAATGATACTTTATTGCAATGTGCTTTGTCTTTGTATGCATAAGAGGATTCTTTGATATATTTATAGCACTTGTATTATCACAATAAAGTGTCACTAGTTCAATGATATCTTCCTTCATTCCCTTTAGTAGTTGTCTGATCCATACAATGTTTGTGTAATTAATAGCAACAACAACATACTCTACTTTAGCAATTTATAGGGAAGTAAAACTTTTCTTCTTGCATGTCCATGTAACAAGTCCTCTGCCTAATAAAAATGCTCCTCCACTAGTGCTCTTTCTATCATCAATATTTCCAACCTAATCAGAATTGATGTAGGCTTTTAGCTCAAACTTTTCATAGGCTATTAGTTCAAACTTTTCATTATTCTTATAGTATAAACCATACTCTTCTGTTCCTCTCAAGTATCTCATTATTCTTTTTACTACCACCAAGTGATTCTCTCTAGGGTTAGCAAATAATCTGTTAACTATCCCCATAGCTGATGCAATATTAGGCCTGCTATGTACTATATATTGCAATTTTCCAATCATGGATCTGTATAATGTTTGATTCACCTCAACTAAATCATCATTCTTTGATAGCTTGAGTGTTGTTACCATAGGTGTACTTATTAGGTTTGAATCCTCAAGTCCAAATGTCTTCAACATCTCCTTGACATAGTTTGACTAAGTGATATATACATTGTACTTTATTTGATAGACTTGTAATCCCACAAAGAATTTGATCTCATCGAACATCGACATTTCAAACTGTTGCCTCATCTAATTTGCAAAATTTTTACATAAGGCATCTTGTCCTCTAAATATTATGTCATCAACAAATATTTTAGTTAACAATACACCTTTTTCTTTTTCTATCTTCATGTATAAATTGTTGTTATCATCTATCCTTTCAAATCCAATCTTAACAAGATAGGTATGAAGTCTCTCATACCATGCTCTTGGTGCTTGTTTCAATCCATACAAAGCTTTGTGTAGTCTACATACCATGTCCTTATTGTTTTTATCCACAAATCCTCTTGGCTATTCTATGTAGACCTCCTCTTCTAATATCCCATTTAGAAATGCAAACTTAGCATCCATCTGATAAACATTGAAACTTTTATATGTAGCATAAGCAAGCAGAATTCTTACTCCTTCCATTCTTGCAACAAGAGAAAATGTTTCGCCATAGTTAATTCCTTCTTCTTGTGCATATCTTTTGCAAACTATTCTTGCATTTTTTCTTGTCACTTCACCATTCTCATCTAGATTGTTTATAAATACCCATTTTGTGCGAATCACAATTTTTGTCTTCTGATCTAGGAACTAGGCTCCAAGTCTTGTTCTTTTCTATCTGCTGAATTGCTTCTTCCGTAGCCTTGTACCAATCATCATCTTCCAATGCATCTCTCACTATCTTAGCTTCATTCAAGCTTAACAAAAATGATTCCCTTCTACCCCAATTTCTAGTCATTGGTCTTACATCTTTGTCTCCAATGATTTTATCTATAGGATGGTATCTTTTGACATATTTCAATAGTTTAGACTCAGTTCTTGTGGATGCATTTTGTCTCTCAACTTTAGTTTCACTATGTGCATCTTTAATAGGTGTTTTAGCATCTCTCTCATGTATGCTAATCTCAAAGTTAGATTGTGCATTCTCCTCATTCAATAGCTCAACATCTAAATGCAACTTGGCATTCACACGATGTGACTCAACAGTTGTTGAAACTTTCTATTGGTTTGCTACATGATTTGTAGTATCTTCTTTAGTAGGAATTTCTTCATAATAGATTACAAATGTTTTTTAATATTCTAATTCTTTTGTAGGTTTAGCTTAATGTGCTTCTGCAAGCTCATCAAAATTCACATTTTCACTTTCCACAATTTTTTAGTGTTAGTAATTAAACACTTGTAAGCTTTACTTCTTGTGGAGTAACTGAGGAGTACACCTTCTTCACTCTTTGCATCAAACTTTCCACTCCTAACATCTTTAAGAATGTAGCATTTTCTTTCAAATAGCTTAGAATATTTCACATTAGGTGGATGACCATACCATAGTTCAAAAGGTGTTGAGTGAGTCCCTTTCTTTACTTGCACATGGTTCAAGGTGTATACAGTAGTACTTATAGCTTCTCTCTAGTATTTTAGAGCAACATTTTTCTCCATCATGAGTGTTCTAGCATAGTCGATTATAGATTTTTTTCTTCTTTCAGAAATTCCATTTTGTGGAGGGGTCCTAGGTGCTAATGTATGTTTTTTGATTCCCTTCTCATTGTAGAACATCTCAAACTCATGTGAAGTGAACTCACCTCCTCTGTCTAATCTCAAGCATTTCAATCTCTCACCTATTTCTTTTTCAACTCTTTCCAAGTACCATTTAAACATTTGAAAAGCATCTAATTTTTGTTTTAGAAACATGACTATCATCATCCTAGAGTAATCATCAACAAGAAACATTATCTACCTATCTCCTTTGTAGCTTTACACTTCAATAGGTCCACACAAGTCAGTATGAACAATTTCAAGTATTCTCTTAGAGGTGTAAGCTTTACTTTTAAAGCTTGACTTTGTCATCTTTCCTAATTGACATTGTTTGCATATTATATTTTCTAATTTCTTCAACTTAGGAAAACCTCTAAATCTTTTCAGGTTGCTGATACTAATCAAATTATCAAAGTTAACATGACATAATCTCTTGTGCCAAAGCCATACATTATCAAATTTTGCAATAAGACAAGTAGCATCTTCTATATCCAAATAGAATAGATGACTTCTAGTTTGATCTCCTTTACCAGTCAGATTTCCATTTGTATCATATATCTTGGCTGATTTATTTTCAAACTCAACTTTGCACCCTAAGTTATTCAATTGTGACACACTTAACAAGTTATAATTCAATCCTTCAACATAATAAGCATTATCGCATAAAATCTTGTCTGTGAGCTTGATAGATCCTTTTCCTTTTATCAAACATGGTGCCACATTCCAAAATTTTACAATATTTACATCATTAAAATTTAAGGTAATGAACTTACTTTTGTCTCCAGTCATGTGATGTGAACATCCACTATCAATGATCCACTTGTCATTCTTGTTCACACAAGTCATACGTGTAGTAGCTTCATCCTCATCTGATTCATCTTTCATTGCAACATATACCACTTCATCATCATTTTCATTAGAGTTATTTTCATCAACAATGTAGCATGACTTCTTGTCTTTATCTCTATAATCTCTTCCATCATCTTCTCTTCTATTTTTGTGCTTGTTTCCTTCTCTGAAGTTTTTCTTCTGTTTACATCTTGCTGCAATATGACCAATGTCATTGCAACTAAAACAAATGATAGGCAACTTACCTTTGAATTTACCTTTTCCTTTGTGGATACTTCTAGCCAAAAATGCTTCTAATTGTTTAATGTCTTCCTCATCTGTACTATAGTCACTAGATGCATACTTCATCTTTCTTTTCTTCTTCTTGGACTTTACCTCCTCAGAATCCTTCAGTGAATTTTTTCTTTGAAGGCTGATTCAATACTTTTTGGTCTATAGTTGTCAAAATCAGATAACTCAAAAGTAGTGAGTCTTCATACTAGACCTTCAAGGGTTAGATCATTTCTTGGCATACATCTTAATTCTTAGATTGTAGATACTATAATGGCATACATAGGCAACAATATCCTCAAGAATTTACTTAGCACAGGACCACCATCTATTTTATCAATTGCCCCTTTGATTGCACTAACAACTTCTTTTATTCTAGCAACATATTGAGCAATATTCTCACCTTCTTCCATTCTCATGTCATCAAACTTTACTCTAAGGTTCTTTGCCTTGGCTCTTTAAAAAATTTTGTCTCCTCCATAGATGGTGTCTAGGGCATCCCACATCTACTTTTCACTTTGAAGTTCTTTCATATCATTAAGCTCGGCATAGCTTAGGGCAGAGGCAATCTTCAACATTGCTTGATTGTGTTCTTTCTTTTTCTTTAGATCTTTAGCAGTTAGGACTCCTACTAGATCAACATTTGCAACTAAAATGCAAGATTGTGCATAATCTCCAAGTCCTCCAAGATGTAGCTTCATCAAAATTTTCCATGTAGAAAAGTTATCTTTATTTAGCTTGGGTACCTCTCTTTTTGACATTTGATTTTTATGCTTTTAGTAACTTAAAACTAATCCTCTTAAGAAACTATGCTATGATACCAATTGTTGGACAACTTTTAGAATAACTAAGACGGGGGTGAATCAATTATTCAAGGTCCAAATGTATAAAATAAAAAAATTTACAATTCAGTGAAGCTATAAAACTTTCTCAACCATGCATGCATTCATTGTGTGTTAACCAAAACTAATATGTTACTAAAATATTAACATGTAGAAGTATAAGGCATAAAGCATAGCACATTCATCAGTATACTTGACACAATGATTTAACGTGGAAACCCAATTTGGGAAAAACTACCAGTAACATCCATTTTTCACTCTTCTAAAGTGATCCCCTATTAAAGGCCAACCCTATTAAAGGTTACAACACACATTGTTAAATGTGACCTAGTTAAGGGATTTCAATCACCTTGTTAAAAGTGAGCCTTTTTAGAGGACTTTTGGCCATTCACTTGGAATACCACCCTATTAAAGGATTTTTCAATGACTATTAAGTCAAACTTTCTCCAAAGGAGTTACCCTAATCTGATATAATTGTTAGAAAGTAACAATAGAGCTTTGATCTGATAGAACTCACAACCTTACTTGCAAATTATAGATCACTATTCAATCCTCAACTCTTCTTAGCTTCCAATCTTTGTAGTTCTGATAGCTTGTTTACCCTTCAAGCATTCATCCTCTTCTAGCCTTTGTCCTTAGCTCACCATTGTAGACATCTTATCTTGGGTCACTTGATAAAGAAAATCCTCTTCCTTCTCTTTGTCAAATTTTTGCATCCAAAACTCTCGGACCTCTATCCAACTTTGCTTCATGACTAGACATCCCTACATATGGGGAATCAGAACTCTTTTTCCTACTCATTATCCATCTCAAAAATTCTAGTTTTCAATGGATTAGGTAGGATACAATGCATCTATCCCATATCTTGTCTTCTCTAGAAACTTCTCCTAGAATCCATTTGTATTCACCTCCAAAACTATTTACATAAGATTATGTGCCTCCATCTCATCAATTTGATCTTCCTCCTGATTCACAATTTCCAAGAAAAAAAACTTGTTGACTTTTAATTGACAATTTTTTTTTATCTTTTTCATAATGTAGTAGCTCAGCATTATCAATTTACTGGTGCTTAGCACATACTATGTTACTCAACATCAACTAGATTTTACTAGTGCTCAGCATCAACTAAAAATCATTCAGCTTCAACTACTATGCTCGACACCTACTAACTTGCTTAACATCCACTAGTTTACTTAGCATCTACTAAAAATTACTTTCACTCAGCTCCAACTAACATTTTTCTCAGCTTGCATTAACTTTGCTCAGCACCTTCTATCAACTTGGTCAAGCTTAGAAAATGAACTTTGTCTAACCTTATTCTTTTGAATTTTCTAACTATAGCCAATCATTATATAACCTCAAGTAGATCATCAATACATTATATTATCTCTATCTTAACTAATTATTGCACTTCAATACATAATCATAACTCAACCTTTTCTCTAGGTACTTTTGTTATATCTTGTTGATCAAATCCTCCTCATCAATCAACTAAGTGATAGTGCTTGAAACATATAAGAAATTGTCTTACCAACATGTAGCAAGTTTGACATCAGTAATAAAACAATGATTGCAAACACTTCTTCAATAATCTTTCATTCAAATGATCTCAACAATAGAGAATTAGGAGGACACAACCCCATAAGACGAAAAAGTTCCCCCTATAAAAGAAGAAGAACAAGGAGACAAGGTAGCCCCCCCCCACCCCCCCCCCCCCCCAAATGTAGTGTGTCAATCAGTGAGAAATGCTCCAATGTAGAAGTTGATCCAGGACTAAGGAATAATGTTCCTCCCATTTGGAAGAAAAAATGGCAGAGGTATAGGTGAGATGCTTCCCCTATGTGTAGAAAGAATCTCAAAGATGTATAGTGTCTCTAAAACTTGCTCAACTGTCCCTGTGTCAATGTTGATAGTGGCTCCTTCTAATACTATGGAAAAGAACATAGTAGATCTAGCAAGGATGGATGTAGAATATGCCTCAAAGAACCAAGTGTCTCCTCAAATGATAAAGACACCTCCTGCAACTATTGTACATAAGGATCCATAATCACATCAACCTATGAAAATTGATCATGTAGAGAATGGACATGAGGGTCAACGTGAACTTGTACAACAATTGTAGAAGGATATACTTCATCAAAGAGAATTTGTATATCATCAATGAAGTCTCCCAAATCTACTATGCGTGACTCCATGAGCAAACTTGAAACATCTGTCAAGAAGTCATCTAGTTGGTGTTGGAGCTAGAAGACTAGGTGTACCTTGTTGTTCTAAACCTATCATTGTGGCAATATGTGCATGAAGAATTTGCTGATGCTATGACCTCTCCCTATATATGTTAATAGGAACCCACATATTTGATTATGTTGAAGCACTATTATTGGTGTCACGGTTAGTTTCAACAATGCATGAAGTGGTCTCTTCAACAAAGAGAAGACGAATGGTATTAATGATGTCTCCCACATCTTCAATATGAGACTCCACAAACAAGCCTAAAATATCTGGAAGGAAGTCATCTAATGAAGCTAAAGTAGGAAGACATAGTTTTCCCTACTACATTGAATCTGAAGCATCTAGGGCTTGAACTAGATCAATAGTATCAATAGGAGCATCAAGAGGTGTTATCTCATCTAGAGTTGGAGGCACCATAATAGGAGTGACTAGAGAGAGAATGTCCTCAAGAAATGGAGGGACTCATGAATCTCCATATGCTTCTCAAAGAGCCATCCAAACATCATGAGGAAAACTTACCATAAGAAGAGGAGCAAAAGACTCCTTACTCATATTATTATACATAAAGTGAAGAAGAAGATTAAAATATTTGAACAAAGGTGGTATCTTCGAGTATAGAGAAGGAAATACTTCCTTATGCTCTCTTAGATGAGCAATGATTATGACACTCGATTTCTTATAGTTCCTCTTTGTCAACTACAGCCTTATACCAAACTGACATATGTGAAAAGACTCCATGAGATCAATGAATGTATGCACCCCCAAAATAAAGAAATAAGAAATTAACCCCCCTAATGTATGATTCGGGCACCCTATAGCCACTTGCCAATTTAGGGCCTATTTCTGAAAGTAGTATTTCTATCCATAGAACCTATAATCTAATTGCAAATCTCAAAAGTAGACAAAAAAATGCACTTTCAAAAAGAATGAAATTGGATTATGTGTCTAGATGAGCCCGTACTAAGCATTTGAAGTGACAAAAATTAGGATTTTTGAGTTGTAGAAAAATTTAGGAATACAGATCTCAAACCACCTACACCAATGTGTAGATCACAAAATTCTACCCCAAAACAAACAATCAAAATTGCTTGCAAGAAGGAGTCTGTATGAGGGAGATATCATTGTTTTAAAATCACCTCTATTATTATTTTTACTGAATCACTGATGTCATGCCTCCAAAAACTCTAGATTTTGCCTTAGATGTCTGATTTGGATGAAACAAGTCTAATCTAGGGGCTTTTTGACCTTCTAAATCTAATGCAAATATTTGATTTGCACCAGCAAGCTTCAATCTTCACCTACAATAATCTCCCCTGCTAGTCTGATGGCCAAAAATTTCCTAAAAAATAATGGAGATCTAAAAAAATTTATAGAGATGTAGATGAAAAAAATAAAAAACTAAAAATTAAATGTAAAAATCTGAAATGATCATACCAATTTTGCAAATTGAGCCTTTGGGTCCCATTATGCAACAAAAAAAAAAAATTTCCTCAATTTTGACTATTGCCAATCATAGGTGAATTTTTAGTCAGATTTCACAGAATTCATGTTTTGGACGCAATGGTAAGGTCCACTTTGGCTCTAGACACTCCCAATATCTATGAATTCCCTGGATCTCAAACAAGGTGTCGAAGAAAGATTGGTCTCGAATGACTATGTGAAGAGAATCACCCCGAGCTCTGATACCATGTAAGAATTTGTATTAGGGTAGAATTCACCCAACACCAAGGAACTCAAGCACAAGTACAACACTAGACTAGAAAGAATATGATCAGAATGATGATATATTCATTCAATATTCCATGTAAAAATACACTAGGAGTGTTTGTATATAAAGGCCTCTAGAATGCTTCTATAATGCATAGAAGTCAGCAACATGATAAGTCATACAACCAAGCACATGTCCACTAGATATGGGTTATCTTCCATTAAACACAAGAGTAAGTGCAATGATGAGAAGATAAGCCTACAATGGTGTAGCATGCAAAATTATGTTGTAGACAACATGTGCTATATTAGGAGTGTGAATAACTATGTTGTCTACATGAAAACTTAGTTAATTATGCAAACTCTAGTGTTGTAGACACCATGTGCTGAATTAGATTTACTTACTCTAGTGTTGTCAACATGAAAACTCATAAGAGTGCACAAACTCCTAAGTGTCTGTAATGTCCCTTTTCTGATTTTGTATGATATTTCCAACCTTTAATCAGATCTTTAAGATCAAACAACTGATATCACAAAGATCCACCAAATTTCTTAAGAAACCCCAAATCGGGTATGTCGAAAATAGTGCCAAAAAGCTTCACAGCTTCACCTGTTATTAATAAATCTGAAAGTGGAAATTTTTACAGAAATTTCAATAGCATAACAGCCTACAAAATGATGTTTCCAGATCTATATAGCCTTTACACAACAACTCACAAATGTAGGACAAAAACTATGCTCATCGGGCTCCCGAAATTAACACAAAATGCCCGGAAACACCACAAAAACACTAATAAACTATCTCAGAAGTTTAATCACATCCAAATACATATATTCAGCTCTATTTTAACAGCTTAAAGTCTGAAATACAGCAGCAACCAAAACTGATATGAAATGCTCAACTGAAAACACCAAACTCATGCAAAAAACACACCCAAAAATCCACAAATCTACACCGTTCAGCACAAAGGCAAACTCTGTATGAGCATGCACATGGAATGGCTTCAAACTCCCATCCTTAGCCTTCCTAGAAACCTGCAAACTCCCGTTCTTGGGTCTCCCTGGAAACCTGCAAACTCCCGTTCTTGGGTCTCCTTCTCCACAGGTTTGGCAGCCTCTGAAGAATAACAAAGAATGAGCGAAAATCAAGTCTGGAATGAGCCCAAAATGCCTCCAAACCCCTTAAAAGAGGGCATAACTATAACTCACGTCCAAGAGAGGTTAATGAAACTTATTTTAATAATAATTTTCATTTATTAGTCCAACGGTTTCCAAAGATTAACCCCCTTTTTCCGAAACTTCACTTTCTTGGGCCTGCCTGCCTTAGCAAAGATTTTCTTTTTCAATTATTTGAAAAGGGGACATGACAAGTCCTCCCCTCCCAAACATTGCTTGTCCTCAAGCAATGGCTGAATAATAAACCAATCAATCCACCTGGATCCCAAATGTAGTCATGAACTATACTACCACCAATTAACACAGGCTCCTGCAATATCCTCTGCAATATGACCAAGAGGAATCCATAATCAAATTGACAATTATAGCTCAACCAAACTCTGAAATCACCACTACCACAATCAAAAACCCATGAGGCACAAACTCTTAGAGCATCAGAACCCAAGTAAAGTGGACAAATCAAACTACCAACACAGTAAATACCATCAACACATCCCACTGGCCTATATGGAATGTACAATCCAACTCTGCAACAATGGTGAACCTTCTCGAATGAAACTGTACCAAGTATGGAGAATCCACACACTGTACAACTCTTGCAGTCAACACAACTTTGCAAATCATCGGCCACTATCTCATAACCATAACTCCCATACACTGCTGATGGTGAAAAGACATTACAAGATAAAGAGTAAGAAATGGAATCCAAACCAAATTTGTCTGCCATCAACTCCTCAGCACAAGGATCAAATGCTAACTGATGTACATACCCTGCAATATAATGTTGATAAAAAAAACCAACCTCAGTCAACAGCTCACCATGAAGAAGTGATACAACCCACTGTGACTGATCACCAGCTAAGTCAAGAGATGTCATAGCCAAAGGAGTAGAATCAATAACAACACCTGCTAAAGCATCACTCCAAAGCTCCTACTCTAAGTCATGTATTATCAACCTGTCAATTGTAGGACCTATCACCATGTCATGCCCATCACAACTCTCATCCTGAGGCATCAAACTATCCCATAACTGATGATAAGCACTAGGAACCAAAGTACATCTCTGTATCATCATCTCATCAACATGGTCATAAAAGGTAGATAGATGAGCATACCTCATAGTGTAATGCCGATAGAATGCACCAATCTCAGTCAGTGGGTCAGACTACAATCCAGATGTAACTAACTATAATCGATCATTAACCAAGTTGGAACTGACTACTACCTTTGAAGACATTGCGAAGGGAGTAGTATTACTAGGAGGAACCATGCCAACTGTCGACTCACCAACATCACACATGACCTTTGATACATCACTAGTCTCTGTGCCTTCAGTACTAGAGGCCACCACCTTGTTAGGCATACAATAATCTACTACAATACCCAACTCAACTAAACCTGACTCTAGTGGGAATGAACCTGATATGCCAATGTTAGTATCAAGGATGGATGCATCCCCATCTCCACTATCTCTGACAATCTCAGCCATGGACATCCTCGAATCACCAAACACCATAGCTTGTGACTGTATAGAATCAGATAAAGACTGTAGTCACTCTAACTCCATGGTCACCTTAGCCAAATGAAACTGTGACTCCTTGAAAGCCAACTGTGTACTCTCAAGAATCTCAGAAGTCACCTCAAGCTGCTCAGTAAGCTCACTCACCTCATCTTCCTTGGCGAACAATGCATCATATGCTGTACTACCCCACTCCATAAGATAATCTCTGTCAGCTACCAACTGCATATAATTCTGTCTCAAAATCCAAATAGCCTCCCATAAAGAGTGGATCTCTGTCAAGGAAAGATAACTTCCTTCCTGCTCATCATTAGTAGGAGAACCCCATCCATAAAATGCTAACAACTGACGAGCAGCATCGAAATGTTGGCAAGTGATAGCAATGTCTTGGTCACTAACTCTCAACTGATTAGACACATGATGGCACTGGCTTGACTGTCTCCTACAAACCTCCTCTGATGCACTGTCTGAAGGAGTGTCCTCAAAGTTACTAGTCTCTAGAGTATTACCATCCATATCCTGTGAATCAAATCTAAAGCTCATATCAACATACGGAGTATCAAAAACTGTAGCACTGCTGTCCAACTCCTCTATACCCAAAGAAACTAAGTCTTCAAAATTTCCCACTACATCCTCCTGGATGTCATCAATGCCAATATGATCCTGGGACTCATCTATACACACTGCCAAATATGAAACATCATCAACACATTCCAGCAAGTATGGTCGACTAGATATATGAACAAAGCCCAACACCGGTGTATAAAAACTAATACCAACATCAAACAAGATACTGGCACAAGAAAAGACAACACCGTGTAATCTGCTAATCAAATCCATGATAGCACCCAAACAAACACTGCTACCAAAAAGTGTTAAAGATCTCCAGTCAACTGAATCCCAAATGCCAATATAACAATCTCGAGTCCATATCCGTAAACTAGAATCAACTGGTAACTCAAGCAAACTCCTCACCTGAGTAATATGACCAATACCAACTAACTCCACATACCTGTCATGATGAGATAATGAAGTCACAATACTATCTTGGTTCACCTTCAGCTGGTTGGACAAATCATGTGAAGTACTACCAGCCTCAACCTCATGTGATGAAGCATCTAACTGTGCCTGGTACTCTTCCTTAGCAAAGTCATGAATGCTCAATGTCTGCTCATCTCTACCAGGTATCTCACCATCCTGCACAACAACATCCTCATAATCATCATCTGAACCCACTACACTGTAGTCACTGCCTGTTGTAACTATACCATCTTGAATACCTGTGGCATCACCCTTTGATGACCTGTAAACAATTGTCTCAATTTGAGTATCAAGTTGACTGTTACTATCAATCTGTGTGATATCCTTTCCCACCACCTCTTGTGGCAGAGTAGAATCTGAGACCTCTACCTGGCTATCAGCTAGTTTCTCAAACTCCTCATGCAAGTTCTTGTGAATTGTGTCATCTGTCCTGTGAGAAAATTTGCCAAATAGAAATCTAGTCAACTTATCCACCTTAGCTGGGTCGGACAACATGTCATTCATTATACGGTGGTGCTCAACCAACTGTTTAGACATGTCATGGCTTATTTTCATAAGTTTATCTCGAATGTCTAAATAACCATCCTTCCTACTGTTTTGACTCTGGATATCAATTGTCCAAGATCGTGTCCTCTGAGACTCTGTACTATACCTGTCCATTCTAGATAAAGTAGAGTGTAACCCCAATAGGATATAACTTCTTCAAACACCAAGAACTAACATGCAATTGATTAGAAGTAGCATGCAACCATAGATTTTGACATGCAACTGATTAGAAGCAACATGCAACCACCAAATTATGACATGCAAGATCTGGGTAGTTGTCAAAACTGACATGCAAGATCTGGGTAGTTGTCAAAACTGACATACAAACTTCTACAACCACCAAATTCACCAAGAACTAACATGAAACTATAGATTTGGACATGCAACTGATTAGAAGCAACATGCAACCACCAAATTATGGCATCCAAGATCTGGGTAGTTGTCAAAACTGACATGCAAGATCTGGGTAGTTGTGAAAACTGACATGCAAACTTCTACAACCACCAAATTCACCAAGAACTAACATGAAAATAATTAGAAGTAGCACGCACCCATTAATTTTGACATGCAGCTAATTAGAAGAAACATGCAACCATAAATTATGACATGCAAGATTTGGGTAGTTCTCAAAACTGAAATGCAAGATCTGGGTAGTTGTCAAAACTGACCTGCAAACTTCTACAAACCCTCAGGCTGGCAAGATCATGGCTCTGATAGCACTGTAATGTCCCTTTTCTGATTTTGTATGATATTTCCAACCTTTAATCAGATCTTTAAGATCAAACAACTGATATCACAAAGATCCACCAAATTTCTTAAGAAACCCCAAATCGGGTATGTCGAAAATAGTGCCAAAAAGCTTCACAGCTTCACCTGTTATTAATAAATCTGAAAGTGGACATTTTTACAGAAATTTCAACAGAATAACAGCCTAAAAAATGACATTTCCAGATCTATATAGCCTTTACACAACAACTCACAAATGTAGGACAAAAACTATGCTCATCGGGCTCCCGAAATTAACACAAAATGCCCGGAAACACCACAAAAACACTAATAAACTATCTCAGAAGTTTAATCACGTCCCAATACATATATTCAGCTCTATTTTAATAGCTTAAAGTCTGAAATACAGCAGCAACCAAAACTGATATGAAATGCTCAACTGAAAACACCAAACTCATGCAAAAAACACACCCAAAAATCCACAAATCTACACCGTTCAGCACAAAGGCAAACTCTGTATGAGCATGCACATGGAATGGCTTCAAACTCCCGTCCTTAGCCTTCCTAGAAACTTGCAAACTCCCGTTCTTGGGTCTCCCTGGAAACCTGCAAACTCCCGTTCTTGGGTCTCCTTCTCCACAGGTTTGGCAGCCTCTGAAGACTAACAAAGAATGAGCGAAAATCAAGTCTGGAATGAGCCCAAAATGCCTCCAAACCCCTTAAAAGAGGGCATAACTATAACTCACGTCCAAGAGAGGTTAATGAAACTTATTTTAATAATAATTTTCATTTATTAGTCCAACGGTTTCCAAAGATTAACCCCCTTTTTCCGAAACTTCACTTTCTTGGGCCTGCCTGCCTTAGCAAAGATTTTCTTTTTTAATTATTTGAAAAGGGGACATGACAGTGTCTTACCTAATAAATAATAAAATAATGCATTAACCTAACTAAACTTAAGTAAAGTGTAAATATTAAATACTTATTTACACCAATAATTACTAGTCTTTTTTATAGGGTGACATAAAAAGACCACCACCCATAGGCAAGGATGCACCATATCACATACCTTCTTTAGCAGAGGTAAATATTAATTGTAATTGTTCAAATTATATAGAAACAAATTTTGTATTATTATATTCTTTTCTTTATGGCTTTGGAGTTATTTTTATTGAATTTTACTAATATTGATGTCACAAGTGATAGGGAAAAGCTAAAATGATAGCAAATCAAATGTGATCTAAAATATGGGCATCACTTCTATATTAAATCACCCTTAGTGTTGACCTATTTTCATGGCCCAACAATTCAAACAAAGATATAGTGATAAAACTGTTGACATTATCATTGAGGTTGACACAAGTGAGGAAAAAGAGGCACTGAAAGAAGAATTAGGCCATAGAGTCAATTCTTTAAAGGTAAGTAGTAATTAATCTCAAGAAATATTTTATAGTATATTATGGATCATGATCTAAAATATTATGTGTTCTTATACAAAAATATGTGATAGTTGTGACACTATGTGGTGAGCATGGTGAGGGTTGTAGCACACAACATTTGTCTAAGTAACACTTTATTTTTACAATGTTAATTATACTTATAGTATTATTACACTATTGAGTTTATTTAAGGCAATTACTAAATTTTGAAATAGGACATTTAATGTTGAAAATGAAACTAGTGCAACATTATTTGTTTTCATCAATATTATAACACTTAACTTTTATTTAGTGATGCTTCTAGCTAGTATCCCATTTGATCTTTATCCATTGCAAATGTCTCTGCTAACAATATTTTATTCTTCAGCTCATGATGAAGTGCAGACACCTCCTTTGGTCGATGGTTTGATATTGCCAAGTGCATTGCTGATAACAATGAGCATGAAAACATCCTCATCTATGCCCATTACAATTAGTAAAATCTTGTTTTGCTATATTTTGTAATGTGCTAATCATGCATTGGTTTTTTTGCTAGGTGAATTTTATACTCATATACCTATTTTGTGCACTAATAGATAGACCTTTAGTTAATAAAGCAATAGAGACCAGTACCACTGAAGTTGGTCCATTTCCTGGAGTAGTCTATGTGACTAGAACTAGTTCATTTGCAGGGACATTGTTGCTAAACAAGAAAATTATATTTCTATTAAAATTATGAAAGCTTCCAGGTGCTTTAAAATTGTTATTATTTAAAGTGAAATTTTAGTTTACTTATACATAACTCATTTTGGACTAATAATCCCTTTATGTTTTTGTAGGAAATAACATTTTCTTTGATCATCTTTTTGATATGACATTGAGGCCATTTGGACTGACCATACATAAAAGGTATGTAGTTTTATATCATTACTACAATATTTTTATTTTCTTCCATTTATTGTACTATATTAAAGTTATTGATCTAAAAATAAAAATTAAAAAAAAGGCGGAATGAACAAGGTTTTGAATTAAAAATGAGTTGATTACATCTTTTGAGGACCTATTTGGAAAATTACATCTTTGACATTACCCTACTTCTGAAAAGAGCATCAAGACATATAAAGACTATGAGTGATCAATATAGAAGGGGTCTAAAGGAGAACTAAAATTATGAGCATCCTCCTATGATTCCACTGATGGAGTGGAATGAAATAATAAAAAATGCGAAGGAGAAAAGGCTACGTGGTAATAAAGGAAATGAACTAGAACAAGGAAAAAGAAGGTATGTCATGATAGTATTAAGTAGAATGTAATCATGTACTAATTAGTGATCTGTGTAAATATATAATCTAACATATTTCAAACTATTCATAAACTGCAGGACACATCAATGGCTACAAAAGTGAGACTAGAGAAGGTTGGCCAACACAAAATTTTCTCTAGTGGCAATAAGAACCTTTAGTCTCAACTTGTAAATAGTAGCAATGGAATTTTATAATATTTTTTAATATAATGGTTCAAACAATTTTTTTTAATCAAACCATACATACAAAACTAATGATATTAAGAAAAATACACAGGGTACAAAATTCAATGTGGAGCTCATGGATGAAGATAAAAATATTTCTTGAAGGAAGGCTATAAAGTTGTGGCTGGACACCTACACCAAGAATCTGAAAGCTATACCTAGGAATCTAGTGCACCAAATGAGACATGGGTAAATTAGTCAAATTAAAAGTAAATGAAATTGAATGGTTGAGAAATTTTCCTTTTGGTGTTAGTTTTGAACATAAATTGATGACATAACAATGTGCATAAAATTTCATTGTAGCCTTCATATCCTATCATAGAACCTACTCATGATGAAGGCCATGATGTGCATTATAGTGGTGGAGGTATTCATTTTCTATTGGAAATTAATTATGCAATTATGAATACAATTTAACATCTTCAATTACAATTTGATGTGTAACCTTTTTTTGAGTATTTTAAAGAATGTTGAACATCATGGTGAAGGAGTGGAGCATGTTCCAAGATTTTAACATCTTGACATAGTAGTGGATCAAAATATTAATTTACACTATGTGGCATTGTCAGGTAAGAAAAATGTATGTTATGTTGTACTACTAAATTAAATTCTTGTAATAGTTTTAAAAAGGAAAGAAAAAGAGTATGCCAATTTAACCAAATTACTTGTTCTTGCAATAGAGCCCCCTTTAGTGCAGCAACATCTTGCTCCTCCAAATAGGGGGAGGCATCATAATTTGATATTACATGTGCGACAAGATGAGGAGAATGAGGAAGATATTGATGCTCCTATTAGCCTTTTTCATAAAAAAGCTAAGAAAAACAAAAAGAAGAAATGATTTTTTAAAAATGCTCTTTGATAAACCTTATTTGATAAATTTTGTTGGATCATGAAAGAACTTTGTTTTAAGTAATTATCTATGAAATTTGTGTATTAATATTGATTTTTAGTTAACGTTAATGAATATTGTTATGTGTTAATGAAGTCTTTATTAGTATTGTGTATTAATGAATTTTATATCATCTTAATGAATATTATGTGATTGTATTGATTGAATGTTATAGCTCATAAATGGATGAATGAATGAATGAAGTATGTAATTAGATTATAATGGGTAATTTAGATTGATGTTAGGGGGAGGAGGTGAGGCTAGATGAGCTTCCATCTTTACATGGTTGGCCTTGTTAAGTAGAGCATATTAAAGTATTTTCAATACCAAGTGAAGCTCAAACTAACATATCAAGGAATCTTAAACCCAATCCATCTACCTCTCATCTTTTCCTCCACTTTTTTCATATTTAATATTCTATCACAATATTTATAATGGAAACCTCCATCTTGTTAATAATTTGTTCCTATCCTATCCTTTTTTTTTTTTAATGTGTCTATTTCTCTCCTACCATAACTCTGATATGACAATAGATGGTGTTGAAATCCACAATCCACCATACAAATAGTCCTTATTTTGAATAGGCCAAGCTTGAAACATGCTTAGGATTGACCTTGGTATTGTTGAGTTACATCCAAGTTTGTTATGTAACCAGCTCCAACATTTGTGAGAGTATTTATAGGTTAATAATATGTGGTCCACATTTTCTTCATCCTCTTGACAAAAAGGGCACCTTCTTGGACCTACATATCCTTTTTCTCTGAAGGCATCAGCTATAAGGATTTTATTTTTTAGTGCAAGCCATGAGAACAATTCTGCCTTAGGTAAGCACCTTTTATCCCAATACAGTCACAATTGCATGTTTGTCTTTGGTCTTAGCTATTTTCTAATTAGTTAATCACAGCCCTCCTTAGTGTTCTAGTTTCTACTCTTCAATCCATCTTAGCCATTTTATCCTACCTTGGATGAAAGGTGACATTTTTTAGATCCTAAGATTCTGATCAACTCCTCTTTTTCTCTATCTAGGGTATTGATGTTGTATAGAGACTTTCATCTCCATACTTTCACAATGCCCCCATCCGCTACATCAATAGTCTAACCAAAATAGGTCATGTTCTCCATTATCAAAAAATTTCAACATTGATGTAACAACAAGGCTTCCTTCCTTATTTTCTAGTTCTTTCTAGGTGCTTACTAGATCACTAAACTATGACCTTGATGGTGATTCTTGGCTCACAAACTTAGGATCAATCCAAGATCCTTTTCTTTCACCTTTCTACCATCACATGCATATAAAGATTCTGGAGTATCTTCACTATAGTTATGACATACAAAGATTCATGGAACATCCCATAATTATGACCTTTACTATGTTTGTCTCAAGTTCTACACTAGAGTTGAATTGGTAGCCTTTCTCCACTTCCCTCTAACATTGTTAATCTCATTGAGTGATGGAAGATAACACTATTTTAAAATAATAATAACTAACATAATAAATTATAATTCTTCAAACTTCTATTTTTCTTCCAATGCATCATTCTTTTATACACAATCCTTTCAATTTCAACAACAATGTCAAACTCAAAACACAAGTTAGGTTATTGGATCCTCATTGAAAAGTATATTAAGTTGAGTGACATATTTTATCTATAATATTCTCTACATACATGATTGATAAATAATTTATATCTATTCTTTCCACATTCATTGTTTCAAATTTGTAAGTACTAGCTATAGCTTAAATAGTATCAACATCAACAAACACATTGGAAATAATGACCTTTCCTAGGCTAGGTCTCCAAGGATTTGACTTAGGATCCCTTTTTAACATATTTTTATAAAAGATCCTTATTATCTTGGATAGCCACAACCTCATCCAAAACCATGAGGCTTTTCCAACCTTTTATTTGATCTTACAGTTAGCTCCATCTATGGGAGCAGTAAATTTAGTTCCTCGGTCACCTTTCTTTTCTTAGAATAGTTTACTTGTCAAAATCACAATTTAGTCTCTCTGATAAAATCAAGTTAGCTCATAGATTGCTTTAGTAGGTACATATTGAATTGATCATTTTTGGCATGGTAGTAGTGGAAATGATCTAGTAGCATAGCATATTTCAATGGTTGTGATAGTTCAAAATAGTACTAATGGTTGTGACTATAAAGTAGTAAGTTTTGATCATATCATGAGTACATTACCTCCTATGAATTATTTTTGCAAAGCAGAGGTATGACAAGAGACAAAGCTATTTGCATTGCTCTAGGCACCACCTAAATTTGTGTAGGTTTTTTGCATTTTGATAGAGTTGAAATCATAACAAATAACCAAGGAAATAGAACTACTTCCATTGTTGCATTCACTAAAATAGAGAGACCCTTTGGGGAGGGTGTTGGATGAGGTTGGACAAGCCTCATGGTGTTGGATGAGGTTGATCCTTATAATATTTTTGCCTCAAGAATGACTTGGGGTCCCTTTTTAACCTATTCTGTGGTGTTTGCATGCTAGTAGGAAAATTTTTAATTAGGCATTAGTAGGAAGCTTAACTTAAGCTAGTGCCACAATTTTTCTTAAGCCTAACAAAAGTGAACAATTTTGATAACCTATTGTTATAACACGAGAACTTGTTAAAATATAAAGATGTTCACAAAACTTTTAATTAACATCTATATTATAAAATTTATAATTAAAATGTAGTCATTTGATAGTTTCTCTGAACACCTCATGTCCTCCATCTTTGTGATTTACCTTGACCTCAACAGAAATCTGCAAACCATAGTTGATGAGGACTACTAGAGAAACCTTCATTACTACATCCAAACCAAGGTAAACCATTTATTTTTTATTTGCATACCATGGAAAGCCTTGTAAACTTACATCCATATTCCAAATTTATTAAGCTAATTTCTCCTCTTTCTCTTCTAGTGCTCAGAATTGGTATTGTTATTCAAAGATAGTAGTAGAAAAAGCAATGTGTGTGTGTGCAATGTTTAAAGAAGGCCTTCATTTGATAACATTTTAAATTGCTTTTAATTTGAAAAATGAGCATATTAACCCATAATTGGCTGAAAAAATGTTCACTAATGTTGTTCTTAAAACTAAATTTATATGGCACATTTTAGATTTTGATTTGTTTAGATGATTGTGTAAAATTATACTAAACTATTATGATTTCATATGAATTAGTTAAACAAATCAGCTTAAATTTGTGTAGTTCTAATAGGAACTATAGTTGTCAATCTTACCATCAGAAAAGAATGAATATTTTCTAGCATTTTCTCAAGTATAGAGATTAATCACCTACATGAAGAGTTTAAGCCTACCATCATCCACAAAGACATTAAGCCTAGAAATATCTTGGTGGACAATGAAATGGAAGAAAATGTATCTAATTTTGGGCTTGTGAGGGTAGGTATATTGGGTGGTGACTCACATGTGAACAACCTTGTTAAAGGGACACCTGGTTACATGGATCCTAACTATTGTTCAAGTTACCATCTTACACCATTCATTGATGTCTACAGTTTTGGTATGATTCTCTTGTAGTTGCTACAAGACTAGCCATTGATCTTACCAAAAGGCAACCTTGCTATAACATTATTGAATCAATGAGATATATGTTCATGGCATACACATCATTCTCTTCTCATGGACTAACACTCACTTTTTTTTCCTACTAGCATTGAAATTCAATTATATTTTTCTTTCTTGCTTGTGTTGGTAGGCTAGGCCAAGCCTTGTACAAGTTGATTTAGAGAGCATTTTGGAGCTTTTTCTTATGATATAGACATATAACAGAGATATGATGTTTTCTATGGGTCAACTTGGGCGGAGGTGTGTTGAAAAAGTCCTAAAGATAGAACCACCATGATGCAGATATGTGAGGAATTAGAGTTCCATCTATACTCTCAAATACTGCAACTATTAGATCCTTAGTTTATAAACAAGGAGAAAATGTTAGTGATGTGGGGGATGAGAATGAGATTTCTATAGATAAGCTAAACTAATATTAGTTTTATTTCTTTAAGACAAAGACAACTATGTTTAGTGATTTAGATATATTTTATATTTTATATATAATTTTGTAGAGAGAAAATTGTTTGTACATAAAATTAGTGAGAATGGATATATTAATTATTGATAGATATAAATTTTTCTATATTAGAAGGTGCAACAAAAACTTTGTTAAGATGAACATTATTATGTTTGATGTGGTTCACTTTCAATGCATGTTGATATAGAGAGAGATGGTAAGCAATTGTATTAGTAGAATACTAGTAAGGAATTAATCTATTGAAGTGGGATGAATTAGAGAAATTTGATGAAAATAGTAAATATATTTGTCAAGCCATGATACTTCATCAAATCTTCAACATCATCTCTTAAATGGAGGCAATAATTTTTTTCCAAATAAAAAGGGCTCCATCACTACTAACTCTTCAATATCCTTCTTAAAGAGATGACATTATATTATCAATCAATTGAAATTCTAGTCCACAAAACAATTCTTCACTACATTTTCCATTCAATGTGTTTGTAAAATGAATGAAAATGAAGATCACATCACATTTTAGGGGTTTATTCACCTTTTACATGTTTGGAAGAGTAGACGAAGCTCATAATATGTGTGGATGGTCTAAATTTAGATCTAATTTGGAAAATTTCATACTTGCGTTCAATAGGTAAAACATCTGATTTGGCAACATAAGATACTTGTAATCATTTATGAATATTTAAAGATTGCTTGAACTTGGGGCAATATACTTTTGTCCTAAATTGAGATAAAAGATGGGTAAAAGGTAAATAAAGGAAGCTTTATTTGCATCAAAGGGCATAACTATGGAAAGCATTATCTACTATATAGAAATTGGTCAAGTTTTTGTCTTTGGCAATATACTAATGAAACTAAACTTTCAGTTGGAATAATTTTTAGGAGCTGATTGAAGACTTGATTGGTGGGTGGAAAAGAGTAATAAAAGAAGAGATGAATCTGGATAATAATTTTTTAATATATAGAAATTGGTCAAGTTTTGGGTTGTATTCCATTTGTCTAATATATCCATTCATATGCATCAATAAATTAATTATAACTATTTAATATTGTCTACTTCTTGCGTCACCTCTTAATTCTATACAAATTATTGTTATTTTCAAGCTTGATGTATAATTGATCAGAATTCAGAAGGTTTTCAAGTTTTTGATTACTTTTCACAATAGATATTATTTTTGTCAAAGTTTATTATACATTAATCCTTGTATAGCTTTTCTATTATCCTTAGCTTAAGAAATTTGAAATGACAATTTTTTCTATAGTGCTTTACATGATCACCACTTCCCACCTATATAGGCTAGGGAAATACCATACTTGCAATGCACTATGTCTATACTAATAGATTATGAGCTTGCAACCAATTATCTAGACTAGGAGGTGCATTTCTTGTTACATTACCCTTCATTCATTTGGATAATTTCATTCTCTTCTTGATTCGATCATGCGCATGGACATTTTTTAAGTTGAATTATCCAACTAAGATACTTGGTTTGAGAAACCATAAAATTGTTTTGTCCAAGACTCATCAATGGATTGACCTTTCTGAGAAAATGGACTAGCATTCTGGTCTGCTATTGAGTATTGATGATTATTTTGAAGATAGTTTTATATTTTCTACTTGTATTAATCTTATTTATGATGCCTACAGGTTGTGAAGCATGGTATGATCAGTTTACTAGTCTAGATAATACAAAATGTAGTACAACATATTTTTCTAAGGTGGTTGCACAAGAAGGTGCATGATTATTTATTCTATCATTTATTAATAGTGATTGGAAATTTTCATTTAAGTCATAAGACAATATAACATCTACTTTGGCTAATTGTAGTATGGATCATGAGATCATATTAATATTACTCATATTAAAAATCAATCCATGAAAGGCAATAGTCAATGTGGAAACCCATAATTATCTCATTAGGAATTCATTGAAACATTTGAAAAATGCAGTCTCAAGGATTACCACCCTTGTACAGTGAGAGCATGGATGGTGGGGCTCCTTCCATCCCTTAGATTGCCTTGCAGGCTCTCCATCCTTGGTCAAGTTCAAGATTATGGGAAACCATTCTTCCATTCATCCTCTTGGTCCATGAGCATGGAAGGCTTGTTGATCATTCCATTCCATTGGGTTGGTGTCATCAATAAGAACATGAAGGTATGTCTTCCTTCTCCTCTTATGAAGGTTGGTTATCCTTTCTATTTGAAATCCACTTCCTCTAAATCTAGAATTGATTTTCATATGAATCTTCCCTTACATGTTTGCAATAAAAACTCATTTAGACTAGTCATAAAGATCAATAATTTATGCAAGTATATCTATGGCATAAACATATAAAATATGCCTATAATTTGACTATAATCACATATTTATCTTTTGGCCTAGTTGCTACTATACTGTAATATAATTGTCTTCAATCCAATTGCTATGGATAGGTCATGCCTACCAGTCATGGTTGACAGAAAGAGAGGAAAAGACATTACAAATGACTTACCTTGATCAGTGTTAACACTTGGCAAATAATACACAAACTGCCATTCTCTCCTTTCATTAATCAAATCATGGGTTTCTATCAAATTACACAATACACACCACAAACCAAACTTAGCATGAATGATGGGGCACCATATACGATAGAGATTTAGATCTTAGTTTTGTTCATATGGATTATTTGGGTTTGCAGTTTGGTGAGAGATTATGCATGGTAATCTTTTTCTTTTGATTTTATAGTAGCCAGATCATCATTGAGGGGTCTCACTATCCAATACATTTATTATTTTGAGTGTAAATAAATTAGTGGGTTTGAGTTGTAGTTTTAGTACTTTAAGGTTTAATGTTCATTTCTCTAAGTAGAAATTTTTTACCATTCATTTTAATAATAGATAGATGGGTTCTTTTCTAGCATTCTTTCTAAAACATGGGTCTATGAATTTAGATTCAAAAAATATCTAATTTAAGTTTGATCACAATATCATAAATTGTCATTTTATTCAAATTTAAAAGCACGACAATCAAGTGAAGGCTTGTAGCTTACAAACACAATAGTTTTTCACAGGCACACATCTTGTAAACACAACAATGGTCAAGTGAAGGCACATAGCTTACAAACACAACAATTTTGCATACACACACCTCTTGTTAACACCAACTTTGTAAAGACATGCATCTTGTGAAAATTTTATTAGGGTCTTTTGGGTTATTTGTGAAAATATGTATGATTTTAATGTAATCATGTTGTTTACAATGTGTTATAGATTAGAACACAAAATGTGAGCAGATTATGCAACACAGAAACAATTGTGATAGTGAATGGAAAGTTTCCCAGTCCCAATATATATGTTCATGAAGGTGATAATCTTGTCATTAGTGTGAACAACAATGAGACCTATAATGTGACTCTTCACTAGCAATTATAAAATACTATGCTCCAAATTATACTAGTGGTTGTCATTCCATGAAGACTCATATATAACAAAGACATTAACACAATGGAAAAATATGGCCTCTATACATAGTGGTCCAACATGAAATTGGATTGATAAAAGAGGAAACAATATTGACAAATTGGTCAAGGAAAGTTGTTGACAAATTGATTTGTTTTCAATCAAAGGGAAATTGTTGGAAAATTGATATATTATTAATAACTTACTACGTCTATCAAATGTATGTAGTTGTTTTCTACAGTTGGTCAAAGAGAATTGTTAGTTTATATTGTTGACTAGAGAAAAATGTTTTTATAAAAAAATTTTTTAATAATACTTTGCAATAACTTATAGAAGATATCTATCTTAATTTCTAAAATATGACACTACACCTTAAGGTAGCCAAAATGAACCTCAAGAATGCTTGTGATTTTTTCCAGGCCTATGAAATTTGGAGGAAATGGTTTTATGCTAAAGGAATGTGTTTTGGAAATTGTTGATAGGAATAAAGAGGAGAAATAGGAAATTGCTTGTGATATTCATGTAATCTGAGATTGCTTCATATGGATGTAGATGATTGTCCCAGAATTAAACATCGTTGGACACATAAGAGAGTAGCATGCATGTATGTATTCATGTGTTTCTCTACATGCATATAATAAATACTTTGGTTAATGATTTTTTTAAGAAGTGTTATATTCAATACAAATATATTTGATGTCTTTAGAATCTAATTTAGTCCAAGAAGCTTTCAAATCTAATTTATCTAACAGGTGTGGTAAGTTTTTTTGTATTCAATTATATGAAATCCTTTGGCCCTTTTTAGAATGTTGTGCTATCTTTAGTGCATTCTAGGTTATTGCATTTATGTTGAAACCTTACTGCCATGGAAGATCTTCATGTGCATCCTCATGGTGGTTGACTCTTTGAAGGACCTCCTTGAGAAGATCAAACTTGATGCTCCTAATGGTTCGTGGATTCATACTCCACTCTTAAGGATTCATCTAAGGTTGTTGATGATGCTAATAGCTCTACTCTATCTAACTAGGCTTGCATAATAGAAGATCCCCTACTAGCTTGCACAAACATCCCAAGTGCTAGACACAAGCTCTTCCCTTAATATCACTTTCTAGATTATCACAATGACACTAGAATGACAATTGTTGTCGAAAAACACTCCCAAATTTGTGCCAATGGAGTGAGAAAGAAAAGAAACTTTAGGGAGTCATGTATACAAAATGGGTTGCTACTTCATTCCTCTCTTATAGATCTAATGTCATTGATTTCATTTGGAATCCAAGACTGCATTCATCCTTTTCTTACACAAGAAATGGCTCCATTTGATGGCCATAGGGAGATTCCAATAACAAAAACTCCTTTGTCACTCATGATAAGCAGCCCAATTTCTAGATGATGGCTCATCGTTCAGATCACTTTCCAGGCAACCACAATGACATGTTGGAATGACAACCATTGTTGAACCATTCCACAAATTATGCCAATGAAGTTGCATAGAGATGACTTTAGGGAGCCCTCACATAGAAATCAGGATGCTTCATGGCACTCCAATAGAAATGATGCTAATGCCAATATTCAAAATCTAGAAAACGTGTCTTCCTTGAACACCAACACTAATTCTATTGGAGGGTCATGGGAAGCTTTCATTATCAAATCTCCCATTAGCCACGATAGGTATATAACAAATTGCTAGAGTGCCAAGCAAACACCTAATGCTAGATGAGGGCTCACCAGTAGATCAACATCAAAATCACTGAACCAATGTGTTATAGAATGATAATCACTACCAAGCCTCTTCTAGAATTGTGTTGGTTGAGTGATCAAAGAAGATGATCTAAGAGAGAGTCCACGGGTAGGCATTGATTGGGTGATTTAAGCACACAGTAAATTTCTATAGTAGCTACATTCCATATTGATGGTAATCAATATCCACTGCAACCCACTATATTTTTTTTTAAATAAATTAGATTCGTCAAAATTTTGACCAACTCATGAAGGATTTCTACCAAGAATAGGTTGACATGTCAACCAACCATTTGGTTGTGAGATAGACTAGAATTGTCAAAATTTTGACCAATTCTTGGAAGTTTTCCACCAATATTTGGTTAAAATTTTGACCAACCCATTGGTCATGACCATGGTATCCTGGTTGTGAGATGGACCAAAATTGGTCATTTTGACCAATTCTTGAAATTTTTCCACCAATATTTAGTCAAAAATTTGACCAATCCATTGGTCATGACCATGGCATCTTGGTCATGAGATGGGCCAAAATTGGTCAAAATTTTGACCAATTCTTGAAAGCTTTCCACCCAGATTTGGTTGAAATTTTGACCAACCCGTTGGTCATGACCATGGCATTCTAATCATGATATGGACTAGAATTGGTCAAAATTTTGACCAATTCTTGAAAGTTTTCCACCAAGATTTGGTCAAAATTTTGACCAATATGAACCAATTAGGCTCATCCAAAATGCAATATTTTTGACCAAAGTGTTGGTCAAAATTTTCACCAATTTGAGGTTTGGTCAAAATTTCAATGAGAAAAATTGTGATGTACAACTTGGTCACAATTTCAACCAACATGAATCAAAATTCAACCAAATTTCATCAAAAATTGGGTCAAAATTTACTAATGTACAAGCTTTACATTAAAATAGTTAGCCATGAGGAGTCCTTGCAAAAATTCTAGAATAATTAGGACATTTTTATTCTTGTAGCCAGTGAGTCTGGGTTTCCTACCCTAACTCTTGAAACTTCTTGACTCCAATCAAGACATTCATAATAAACACTTTTTCTTTGGATGTAGCTTGTTCACATCCATTCCACTTCAACTTCTCTCTCTTCCATGTTACCATTCCATCCCATCACTCTATCAATTCCAATGATCTTTCCATAACATCTTTTCTACAGTAGTTGCCAAGTACTTACCACATAACTTTGCATGTATTTTATTTTATTTTATTCATTCTTTGCTACGATTTGGTATTATTTATAATTGTTCATTCTTTTCTATCCTGGCCTAGTAGGACCCATGCTTTTATTTAATTTGGGAAGAGAAATATTAAATGTTTGCTTTAAAAAATAAAATCAAATCGCATGTATTTTCAAAGTGCATTGAGATGACTACAAATAAGTGCATATTTAATATCACATGTTGGTGACTTGTCCTTCTGTGATTGTGTCATTATGAAATTAAGGACATTAAAATTAGTTACTTAAATTTTAATGACAATTTTTAATGTGTCCGAGTGACAAACTTGTACATGAGCAGAAATTATGAAAATTTATGCAAGAAGGATATTATGAGATATGGTGCATTAAACTCTCCAAGTACATGCCATTTTTTTTTTGAAAAATCAAGGCTAGTGTTGTAATATTGTAAAGCTTGATCCACTAAGCTTTGAAACATCATGGTTTCCCCATAATAAAGCTAGAATTAACCATGGGTGGGGGTATACAAAGGAGTGAGTTCATTGATCATCTAGTTCTTTTGGTTGATGCAATCAATTGTGAAATATTTACGAGAAGGTGATGGTTGGATTATTGTTTTATTTTGAATGGATTTGATGAAGAGGTAGCTCTTCATTTCATTATCACCTTAAGGGATGGCATCATAGTTGTTAAATGTCTAGGAATTGAGTTCTTAGAGGAGATTATAGTCGAGGTCATTGAGTTTTCCCAAGAAGGCAAAAATTGGGAGAAAGAGTTTGACCTAAAGATAGCTAGGGCACAATTCAATAGACACTAGGACCTACCATTGAACATTGATAAGAAATAAGGTACTTCTAGGATATCCTTGCCAATGGAGTTTATTCAACCTGCAGTGTTTATCATCTTGTATTTCACATGTGAGGGAAATTATAAATACCTGCATGCCATACATTTCAAAATGTTGGCTCACCTACAACATGATTACAGGAAAATAAACCTTTCAAATTTCCTATTTAATATAATTAAGAAGCAAGCTTCTCTAGTATAGTCACTAAGGGATTAATCTATCTCTCACCATAGTTTAATAAAATTAATTGTAGAAAGGAAATTAAATAAGCAAGTAATTGAGTCATGGGAGGAGTTCTTACAATTAAAAGAGGTAGAACCTGGGTTGGTTGGCCCTAGAAGCCAAGGTGTAGGATAAAGGGAAAGAACATCCAAAAGTTTTTGTAAAAATATCCCCAGAGCTAGAAATTCTCCTGAAGCCTCTCCATCTAGTCTTAGACCAAATAAGAAGAGGATTTACAAGGTTGAACCCTCCATTTTTATCAAAAAAAATAAAAATAAATGTAGAATTTGCTAATGCTCCTAAGGCCCCATCATCTATTAAGAATAGGTCTTCCACTAAGAAAGACAAAGGTAAAATTTTAGAACCTAAAGCACATGGGCTAGAACAATAATCGAATGAGGACAGTAACCTTAATGAACCCCTACACTCTCAAGAGGAGGAAGATCTAGAAAAACCTCCTAAAGTTCTTGTGTTGGAAATACCTATAAACAAGAGGAAATGAAAGAATCTTCTATACTTGTCAACACCACCCATGAGGCAAAGTGCAAGACTCTCTAAGAGTAGGTTTCTAGAAGTCTTTGTTCCCATAGTTACCCTTGAAGTGTTTAAAAGTAAAAAGGAGTCCTCTCTAGAGGAAAAATTATAGAAAATTGAAGCCAGTGAAACTCAAAGCAAAACCCATAATCTACAACTTGAAGTTGATTGTAGTGTTGATTATGTGCTTATTGATAGTGATAAGGAATCTAGTGAGTTTGAAATGTCTAAGGAATTTAAAGGAAACTCTATTATGCAAGATATTAGCAAAAAATTTGCAGAGCTCTCTTCAAAGGATTATCCAAAATTTAGACCTAAAATTGTTAAAGAAGTACTAGAAAAATTGGATCTTGAGAAAGGTTAGACACATTAGTTGTAGTAGCCATAGAATCTAGTAGGGAAGAAAAAGAGGAAAAAACTATTTTCATGAGAAAAGGAGGGTGCTCCACATTGCAAAGTGTCAAAAAAATTCCCCATTTGGCACTTGAATGGATAGACCTCTTTAATCACGAGCCATTGCCACCACCAAACCTATCTATACCCTTGTCTCTAGGAATTGGTTTGTTTCAAAAGTTATAATGGGAGAGACCTTAATGGAAATTAGAGAAACAAAAATTAAAGCACATTATTAATGAGTAAAATTACCAGCTAAAATAAAGTTCAAATCAAAATAAAGTTTTGAAGAGAGGAATTCTATCATAAGATTGATTCCTGAGTTAATGGAATGTAGGTCGCCATCCCTAGTATATGGTTTTTTTGTTAAAGAAAAAATATACAAATTATAAATTGACTAGAATTGTGGAAGGTCTTGACCCCTCTATCTCTACCCCAAATGAGTTTTATGATGCATTTTGATCTATTCCTATGGCTTTGAAAAATTTTCTATGTGATTATATCTTCACAATCTAGTAGTGCCTAATGACACTGAATGGAACCTAGTCCTATCTATAGGGGATGTGCAATTAAGGGCAAAAATTTCATGGATATAGAATGAAATAAATAGAGAACATCAAGTTGCACCCTATAGGGAGAATGAGATGACAACACCCTTGTTCATGAGACCTAAAGTTCAACATTCCAAATGAATATATCTGGATTGGATTTCTATTTAGGAAAATATTTCATGATTTAGTAAGGTGAGTATAGTCAAAGAATAGGCCTTTACAAACTAGGAACAACACTATTCTCAAAATGTTGAAACAATAATTGTTGCCTCAAGGTAGTGATGGGTTAGAATGCCATGTGATCTAAAAATAAGAGAACCCCACTCTCCACAAAACTTGACTCTTGCCACAATTAGGATTCCTTGGTATATCGACTTAGGGAGAAATCAATGTAAACACTAGTTTCCATTGAGGTATCAGCCCCTAGTTCTCTTGCATCCACTACTAGTAGTAAATGACAATGTAGAAGATCATGACATGACTACTAAAGTTTAGTGTTGGAAGAGGCTCAAGAAAAATTATTGTTACTTTGATTATGTGAAGAATGTGCTAGGAGAAAGGACATCTAGTGACTAGAGAGTGTGGGCCTGGATTAAGAACTTCATAATTACTAGAGACCAGCAATAGATCATTTGTGGGGAATGATGACCCTCTAAAAGGCCATTATTTTGAGAAGCTTTTATCTTATTTTTAGGCAGTTATCTTGCAAGAAACATTTTGTGACTCTATGGTTTAAGCAAAAGAACTTATGTTTTTATGAATATATTATCTATATGTTAGGACATGAAGATTGAAGTATAGATTGTTCAAATATGTTGCATTTTCTTGAATCTATGGACTTCTATAGTTTAATGAAGGAATATTACATGTTGATAAATATTTCCTCATTCATTATATGTTTAGGTAGGTTCCTTCCTATAGCCATAGGATTTGTAAAGAGTGACAATTTGAACATTATACCTTTTCTAACATTGATGATGAAATGAATATTTATGTATGTGGAAGCTTTTGCATTTAAATGGTTTGTAGGTACTTGCCATGCATATTCAAGTTAGCATTTCAATGCTAAGTCAAAGCCAACCAGATTGATGAATCACCACAACAAGTAGATTATTGTGTGAATTCTATTATGGCAGGGCATGAATATAGCTTCCTCAACCTGCTATATTCTTAGAGGAGTTAAAACATAGTTAATGATATTTCTATTGTAAACTTTATGATCTATAATGGATCCTCATTGATGGAGTGATCATAGAAGTAGGAAGTTTTTTAATCTTTCCTTTAAATAATTCCCATTGTAGCTTTGAAAAGAGATTTTGGCTTGGCCAGAAGAAAGATAGAATAGATTATTTGTTTAGTATGTGTAATCTTGTTTTTAAATGTAACCTCTTATTATGAATGAATAGAATACAAAGTTCAACTTTCCACCTTTAGTCTTGACCATCTTTTTGTTCACTCATCCAAGGGGGCCCACTTGGTGAGTGAACTAATTTGTTAGAATAGATTTTATTTCCTTGTTTGTTGCTTTTCAAAGTAGACTTCTACTATTCCTACAACCATTCATAACAGAATCATTGAACTATTCCTGCAACATAGGTGCATAAATAAATTTACTATTTGCAACATTATGTTAAGCTTTAAGACAAAATGTTGTTTAAGTTCCTAGGTTCCTAGCTTAGTTTCCTTCAGCATCTCTTTTCTATTTTAGTTGTAATTACTTAAAGAGGAATTAGAGCATATACTTTACAACCACCCTCTCAAGCTTACTCTCACAGGTTGACAAAATAAAATGAAGTTAGTATGTTATTCTTAGGAAAATATATGGTTATGTCTAATTATAGAGTCAATGTAGAAGGATGTCCAATCCTTTGTTACTTAGCTATTTAGCTAACCAACCAATCACCCATCAATTATAACCATTACAAGAGATATTGATTAGGAAGATTGAGCATCAAAGGAAAAATCTTATGTTCACATCAAACAACATAAATTTAGCCATAGTTGTGTGTGTGTGTGTGTGTACACATGTATGTAGCTTCCTATCAACAAATAGACAGTCAAATTATCAACAATTAACATGTTATTGTCTTTATCACCACCTATGGAAGATTCATCAAATAATGGTGAATGATGATAGGTAAATTTAACTTAAACAAGTCCAGTGAACTCACTCTAAGATTTTCCCTAATAGTATTTCCATCCATTTAATAACATCTCTTAAAACTAAAGAAAAATCATTTGGGAAGATAATTTATGGGATAGTTAAAGAGAATTCATTTGAAGATAATGTATGGGATAAAGAAAACACACACTTCCTATGAGAGAATAAATTATGTGCATACTTTCATAGTTTATAAGGATTTTGTCACCAAAAAAATGTTTTCAATGGAGGCAAAAATTATGGGGGACATCATTATGGAAGAGTTGTTTATGCCTATTTCTAATGTAAATTTAAGATTACTGAACTGGCTACAGTAATTTTTTATCATAGATGGGAAGATTGAATAGCCCCAAACTTACTAAGATCTAGCCTACATTACCTATCTCAAAATGTATTAAATTTATTTATGGTTCTCCTACAATTATTTGAGCATAGTAAATATATGACATGCTTATTAGGCCACCTATAAAACTGAAAATATATAAAAATTATTAAAAAAAAATTTCCTTCTTGCAAATAACTCTAATGAAGCAACTGCAAGATTGAGAAAGAAATCACTTACTATTTAATTAGAAACCACATTTTCTAAAAGATCTTCAAACCCAAAATTGAAATACAATCTAATAATATTCGAACTTCAAAGAATGATGAAAGACAATAAAACCAAGATATAAACAAAACAAAGAAAGATTGTTATTATGAATGTGGCCTGAAACTTTCTCAACACTAAAATTCCTATAGGAGCTCCTAAAATGAAAAATCATATGAGATTTTGCATAAGAATAAAAATAGATAAGAGGCACTAATCCATAGGTATGAGCTAGTAAATCTGCAGGGTTTTATTTTTTATCCTCAAACTCTTTTTCTTTTCATTTCATGGCTACCAAGGTTTGGGTCTAGTTCAAAATGAGGGATTAATGCATTCACTTGCTTTCTACCATTGACTTGAGCATTTGGCATTGACTTGTTTTCTACCTCTTGCAACTTATAATCACATTCCACTATTTTAAGGGTAAGAGTAAGGCCCACAAACATATTATTGTAAGGGAAAATTATTGTCCCTACTATTCCCCCCATATTTTAGGGGCCCACCTAGAAAAAAAATGGGGACCACAATATAGTGCCATTGCATTCACACAAGATCCAAATTTCCTACTATTCTAAGGTAATAAAAATCAAGATTACGAAGTAAAGGAAGCATTTGAGTAGCAGACTAGAGCATTGGTGGAAGCAATACTTGATTTTCATTCACTGCAAGTAGCTAAGTAGTCACCTATTTGTGAAAGTAGAGGCAAGGGTACCTACATTAGAAGCAAATCTAGTTTCATATCCTATATTAGTAGTAGATCCAATAGCAAAAAGAAACTAGATAACCTCCTATAACTTATCACCTCCTTTTGCATTCACTTGCTTTCGACCATTACTAGAAACAAAAATGAGGTCAATTTCTTTATGATTAGATCATTTGTGTTGAAAATCTTGCATCCTTTTGCATTCATGTGCATTCAAAATGGCATGGGGTTAATGAATTACTAGAGAAATTAGCAATGCACTTGTAGCTCAATCCCTTCTCCCATGCTGGCAAGTGAATAGATGTAGTGAAAATCCCTCCTCCCATGCACTTTTCTCTTTTTTTAATTTATAATCCATATTGGTTAAAATTTCAACCAAACAAACTCATGTTGGTTGAATTTTTGACCAATCGGGAGCTTAAGAAAAAAAAAAGTTAAAATCAAATAGAAAATGACATAAGGTCAAAAATTAACACCAAATCTACTAGTGATGAGAGGTTAAAATTTTGTAAAATAGAAGCCCATGTCTAACTTGCAAATGGGAAAGAGACAAAAAGGTGGTAGATATATTCCTCCTCCTACTTACAGAAGAAATATCTATTAGGAAATTAGAGGCCTCTTCTCCTAAGGTTATCAATAGTAAGGATTCATTCATGAAGCATTTCCTACCATAAGAAATTTATCTTAGGTGTTAACTATTGAAACCAAAACCTTTGTCAAGAAAAGTCTTAGCACCTCTGTGTCAATCAGTTGAAGGTAGGAAGATCCTACAAAGAAATCACCCAAACTTTTTTTTATCCGATATGATTATTTCAATAGAGTGTGTTGTAGGAATCTTGAAGGTATTTATGAACTCTTTTAATTCCTTAATTAGTGTTAAACTTTAAGGGTTACCTCTCCAATTGCTAATAAGAGTTATCCATTTTCATGCAGGATTAATGTAATCTTTGACATAATTTCCAAAGGTCTTTTTAATAACATTTCCAACATTGAAAAACTTTCTAAATATTATAGGTTTTCCCCCTAACCAATTGTCCTCCCAAAATGTGGTTTAGTTTCCTCTGTTGGTTTAGTTTCTTAGAGATAGGTGCAATTTTTTATTATATTGTTCTAGATCCTTGAACCATAAGCGAGATGTGTACTTAACAAGTGGGAGGTAAAGGGGAAATTATCAAGATATTTTCCCTCATTATTTTTGCTAGGGTACATGTGTGGTCATGAGGGGCCAAAAAGTAGTGATATGAAAAAAAAAATTATCCAAATTTGATGAAATCAAAAGGGTTTATTAAGCATATTTTTTAGTTTCCATCTATATAATTGTTGTCCAATTATGAGTTCAATAAGTAATTATTGCTTATTTTCTAATGGGGTTACTTATAAGTGTTGATTTGCAAACTGATTGAAAAATATATAACTTTAAAATAGTATTACATTTTCAAAATCCAAAATATGGTCACATTCTATGTTTTTCCTACTATGAGGAAAGAAAAATATTTTTGAATGAGTTGAGGCAGTCAGAAACAAGAGTTTTTTATTCCAAAAAAATGATGTAGAAAAAATGAAAAATTAATTATTTTCTTGGGATAAAATTACAAAAAAATAATGCATCACATCTCATTATGAATATAATTCTTATATCTAGAATTTTTTTAAAATTATCATTTGATTGTGAGTAAGGTAGTGAGACATACACCTACTTCTTATTTTTTCCTAAAATTTTTGTACTTTTGCATTGAAATTTCAAATTTTGACCAATTAAATTTATTTTTTATCAGAAAATAACTAGTATTTTAGAAACTACATTCAGTTTACTATATATTCTATTGTTACAATTTTTTTATATAAGGTTCACAACTAGTTCAAGATTTCACATCAAGTTGACTATCACTAGTTACATGATCTTTCATTGCCACTTAAGGCCATAATTTGGCCTACCATGATCCTACACATACCTGCCACCCTTCCTCCTCTTTGGCCAACCTCCATTCAATTTTAGTTATGAGGGCTTTGTTGATTTCCTTAACCTTTCTAACTCCCAAACCTCCCATGCCCTTGGGTTTGCAAACAGTAACCCAACTAACCAAGCTAATTCTAGATTTTTCTTCCAAGGCCATCTCACAGAAATTTTCCTTGACTTTTTCAAGTACAAGAGCTATATAGATCAAAACTATAAGATGAATAGAAAGTACACTAGAAACCCTTGAATGGAGGCAGTAACAAGTTATAGTTTTCCCACACTATTCATTTCATTTCCTTTCCATCTAGGAAGCTTCCTTTGGAGCCTTTCAAGTATCATATTTTAGAACTAGTGGCTAACTTCAAACACCATGAGTGGGAGGCCCAAATAAATGTCTAAGAGGGATGCTACTTGACAACTGAAAATAGAGGTGACCCAGTTTCACACACATGTTGAAATATCTAATCTTTTAGTATTAAAAAATTGTAATTCTTTCTTTTCTTGTTATTTATTATTTTCTACTAAAGATTTATTATTTCAAACCCTAGATGTGGAAAAATTTAGTTTGAAAAAAAAAATTGTTTTGGGTCAAATTTTAGCAATTCCTATAAGCTTATGTGTATGCATTGTGCAAAAGACTACAATTTGGATTTTTTAATTTGTTTTATCTCCTCTAGGCATACACAAACCATAGCTAAGGATGAGGGCTTTAGAACCCCTATTCAAGAAATATCATTAATCAACCGTGTCTCTTCATAAGTGTCCCTAATAAAGATGGTATCAGTCCTTCAATTTCATTGTCCACACATTAAAAAAATCCTGCAAACTTAGTAGTCCAAGCATAAGAAAATCTAGCAATAAATGGCCACTCAATTAATTTATAGAGAGATGCAAAAATTGAAGTTGAAGTGAGATTAATGGAACATAAATAGTGACATAAATTTAAAAATGATTATTTGATAGGTTCAAGCTTGTCAATTCTAATAAAAAATCCCATAGCCAAGGTTGAATACTTCCCACGAGATCTATGTTTGATGTATCCACATTTTCAAGTTCAATTTGAGTTTAAATATATTTGGGAATTAGGCCAACTATTTTATAGCCTGTCAAACTCAAGGTTTCAGCTAAAAGGTAAAATCTAAGGTATTCAATAAATATGGATGTTCAAATTTAAACCACTATAAGACAATTCTTATTCTATCAAGCTTGAACTTCTTAGGAGACCTTAGAATGAAAATATTAGTGTCATGTTTTTGTTGTTCTAATCTTTTTTATCTACTACAACATGCATATTTTTTTCATTAGTTTCTACTAATTTCTAATCTCTTAAATATAGTACATCAAATGGAAAAAAGCACAAATTTTGTGGATATTTCCCCAAGTCTAGTAATTTAGATTACTCTTTTAAAATCACACATAAGGCCTAAAATTTCTAGCTGTTTTTTTTTCTCTAAGGGTCAGCTAGTTGGTCAATTTTTTAATTGATTTAACAATAATTTAATTAAGTACCAGTAATTTGGTCAATTGTTTGTCAATTTATCAATGATTTAATATACTCATGAGGTTGTGTCTAGCAATATTGATCTAACTGGTATCCATAATTATCAATATAATATAATGGAAAAATATTAGATACAAATGCTTCAATCATTTACTTCTGATTTATAAATAGTGTTGTAAAATATTTTAACTATTTGTGTGCAATGAACAGTGTGGAATTTTTACAACTCCAAAGAAAAATGGTGATTGGGATTGATGTATTGGACGAATATGTAGGTGAATCATGTCATGGTGGGTTGGATGCTCAGTGAAAGAATATTGGGTTGGAAACACAATAGGAGTATAGTTTACATGTGGATTCTTGTGAGGATAAAGTAGACACACATTCTAATAATCTGTGATGGGGTGGTTTCCTAGTTAATAAAGAAGATTTGGTGTTTGTGAAATCTTTAGGTCATTTTCCACAATGGGTTCTTCAACAACTAGTCTAGAGGGATAGTGTGAATTCGAGGAATTTTTTTGTGTTGCAAGTTTGGGTGAATTAGATGAATCAAGAAAATTAGGCTAGGGTTTGATCTTCTTTTCCACCTAGGGCTTTTGCATTTAAAGGCATTTTGGGTCCTCATCTTTCTTCTAGTAGCCTTCCTAGTAATTCTTCTAGTGTTGTTCTTGGCCCTTTTCCTTTTCAGCATGGTAAGCATTAGCATTTGGCTTTTCAAAAGCCCAAGCATAAGAAGCCTTTTGTCCAACAACCTCCTTTTGATATTTTCCAAGACTTTTAGCCTACATCGCCCTTTTCTGTGTCTCAAGGTAGTCTAATTCCATGTTTTGTGTCATCTCCAAATAGGAACCTGGTTCAAAAACCCCTTTTCAACCCTGTCAAGCTCTCTTCAATCCAAAAATTGGGGTTTTGTGCCCTAATTCCCTTTTGCTGCCTACCTTGGTTCAAGATTTTCATGTGTCAATTCAGGGTACTCTGTTTCATCGGCCATCTGATCCTAGGGTTGCTTTTTCATTTTATTTAATTAGTGAAAGGGTGGATTTGTTAGATTCAATAGTGCTTGTTCATATGGTTTAGTCTATGGTAGAATTTGATTCCTTTCTTTCTTGAGATATTTGTTATTGGGTGGGTTTGACATAGCTATTTGGATAAGGATTCTCTAGCATTTGTTGCAATTTTTGATTCTCAAGATCATAAAGTAGCTATGCATAAGTTTAAGGGCTAGTTTTGTAATTAGATTGACATTACTATATGGGATAGATGCCTCATTTTGATATCTCATAGGATCTGTCATGGTTTTATCCTCAATGGGTTGCACTTTCAAATTTTTTGTTTGAATACAACGATCCTATGTTGGTTGAGATTATTACAAATAAGTTGGGAATTTTTGTCAAGCATGATTTGATCCCATTTTTTTGGCTACACATGGTTGTTAATGTGTATACCCTTATGTAGAAGAGAGAGCATTTTCCTTTAGAACTTTCTATTTCTTCAAAATTTGAGATATGTGTTTAGTAGATTCAGTATGTTGAGGTAGCTACTATTGTCAAGAATGCCAATTCTTTGGGTCATTTCTTGCATTAGTGTAAGGATTTTTTATTGGTGTGACATGAGATATGTCAATGTTTTAATTTAGATCTAGATTTGTGTTCATTTGACTAACAACAATTAGTTTTAGAGTCAAATCCCTTATAGTTGGTTCTTGTTTATCATAGTTCTTTTGGTGATGTTCATTTGGCAAAAGAGTCTAATGTGTCTTCCCATTAGTTTGATTTGGGCTAGTTATTTGAGTTGGCTCCTAATTTGTCTCTGGTACAGTTGGTCATTATTAATCACAATCTCTTTTATAATATTGGCTTGGTGGAGGACTTTGATGTTTCTCCTAACCAAAGTATGTTGGCTATTTATGAGATTATTTCTCTTCTTTCTTCTTTTCATTCTTCATCTTTTTTGGTGTCTTTTTTGGATATTGATGGTAAGTCTGTATTTTCTTTTTTGTTGTTTGGTGCATCTAGTTTGTCTTCAAAGACCCTTTTTTTTCCACTACTTATTTCTTTCTACATTATTCCTCCAATTAAATAGATTGTCCATTGGTGAGAAAGGTTATTCCCCCTCTAAATGTATAGGGTATCATGCAAAATTTATTATATTATAGCCAACCCTTTCTCCATATTTTTTCCTTGTATGTTTCTTTATTAGGTGGCCATGATAATTTCTTGCAATCTAGCAGTGTCATATCTTGGTTGTGGTTCAGGATCATGATGAGATTTTGTTGGAAGCAGGTGTGTTTGGGAGTGTAAATATTGAGCAAAAGTGTCTACCTATTGCCAATCATTTTGATTTTGCTCAACAATTATCTATTTCACAATTAGAGAGTTCTCATATCCTAATGTCTCCTTTTTTAGATATTAAAACTCCTAAGAGAAGGGGTCATAAGCCTCTTGCTTGTAAAGTTGAGGAAATTGAAGTTTGTATTCAATTGACTCTCTTGGAGTCTTTTTTGCCTATTATTCAAACTAGGAGATGTAGACACCTAAATCTAATTACATGAATAAGTAATCATATTTAGTTATCTCCTAGGATATTATTGATTAAATATTTACTATTTAATTAATTAATCAGCATCCCCTAGTTAATTAATTAATTTAATTAACTATAGCCCAATTGATAAAATCAAATGATAACCCAAAATCAATTTATCGATTAAATCCCTATTGCCTCTATTAAATTAGATAATTCATCAAATCTATTCAATTTAATTCCATATTCTCATTTTATTGAATAAATCATTTAATAAAATATCTAAAATCCTAAAACCCTATCCTAACCCCTAATCCAACCAATTCACCCATACTAACCTCACTTAGCCACCTAACTAACCCATCCCATCAAAGCTAAATCACTCACCCTTAACCCCCCTTCTAAACTAATCCTAATCCTCTTCTAATCATGTGCATAATCATAAACATGGGTTAAGACTAGCTAACCCAAGCCAAAGTCAACAAATATCTTCTCCCCTCACCCTCCAACATAAATGACCCTTACACATCTCTTACACCTCTGCCATCCTCATTTACATCTTTTACATCCCTCTTACAAACTCAACCACCCTCATCAAGCCTTTGACCAACCCTTATCCTATCTTCTCACACTCATCCTCCTTGTGACAAGTGTCACCTCCCCATTGGTGCTAAACAAGCAAAATCCATGTGCTCCCTTTTGAGTGCATCCTGACCATCCCCCATCATTTCATCATCTTGATATGTTGGTCTTTCATTTCTCCAACCCATGGCCTATAAATTGAACCTCCTCCCTTCACAAAATCATCCACCTTTCATGAAAAGTTATAATGCTGTTTTGAGAGCCTGAAAGCTACCAAAATACCATCATAATGTTGAAATCCTTCAATACCTCCATTGTTGAAACCCTCATCCACACCCATATTTTATTATCACCCATCTACTTGGAGCTTGAGCACAATGTGAGCATACATCCCCTCTCATCAGGGACATAGCTTCGTCATCATGAGAAGTACTTGAGGAGTTTACCATCTTTGGTCTACTTTCCTCAAGTTTTTTTTCTTTGGTCCTATCATAAGTGTTTTTCATATTTAGTATGGTTAAAGCTTTCATTTAATAGTTAGTTTTCAATTTGCACTACTAAATTAGGTGATACATTTTGGCACGCCCGATGGGACCCCACATTTGGATCAATCTAATCAATTTTTAGGTTTTTTGTGTTAACTAACAAAATTAACCTTGTTTGCTTGTGTTTTTTTGTGATAAGTTTGCTGATCTTGTTGTAGGTATGCAGGTCACCCTTAGGAAATCGTGCTCCCCACCATCTTATCATTTTTCATTTTTGAAAACTTTAAAACCAGGTTATTTTATGATCCCGTGATCCTGGGATTGTGATCGCGCGATCATGGGAATGCAACTATTAGCCAGTGGGAACACAAACCCATGACTCTGAGTTCACAGTTCATTCCAACTAGCAGTCACCACGTGCTTCAAAAAAAATTTGCATCCCTGTTAATATTTTGTTTTGTGGGAATGATAGAAAGACCTATGGGATCACAAAATTCCCCTGCAGGAATGCCATTATTGATCAGTCAAACCTTCAACTTAACTTTTTTCATTGACCTCTGAAACTTGCCAAATATTTTTCCTGTCGGAACACTTAGAAACAAACTTGTGGGATCGCATGTATGTGGGATCACACTGTGCTTTTTAGCCCACAGCCTAAATTTTTAGCCTTCACCATTTTTTTGTCCTACATTCTTGCTATTTTTTTGCATTCCTGCGCCTGCAAGATCACTCTTTTTTTCTATCTATAACTCAGTTTTCACCTTTTCCTCATTCCCACTAATAAGTTTCGCATTCCTGTGCCTGCAGGATCACTGCCTTAACCTGCGGGTTCACAGTGTGATATGTTTTTGTCAAAAATCTAACTATTTTTATTTATAATTTTTATGTTGACGTGTTTTGTGCAGGTTTGGTCATCATAAATCATTTGTTGAATGGCTTAAAATTGAACAAATCTTGATTTTTTCATAGAATGAATGATTAGTAATTAAAAATTGTGATGTACACTTCATTTTAAGGTGTTAAAGAACATTATGTGCAAACACTTCAAATTTGGGGCTTATAATAAACTTCATCAAATCTTGAATGCCTTAAACATTTAAAATGCTCTTATTCCCTCCTCTTTGAAGCTTTGGTGTACGATTTCCCCTTGGTTGACTCAATTTAAATTTTGTTGGTGATGTTGTGAAGTTGGAATGAATCTTATATGCTAAACACATGTGTTTTCAAAAGTTGTAGAATAGAACATTAAAGTGTCCAAATAGTAGTGAACCCCATGTCTTGCATGTTTTGAGATTGTGCATTTTTTTGCATCTTAGACTTCTCTCTTTTCATGCAAAGTAATACCATTAAAGTACATGACGCATCTACCAAAAGTTGTTAGCAAGATCATCTACAACAACATAGGAGTGCTTCTAGCAAGTTCATCCACCTCTGGGAAGCGCATCCCCTTTGGTGAGAAGCTCAAACTAGTAAATAGTCTGGTCGGTATATAAATGAGGGGAAGGGTAGACCTTCTTGCTTCATCTCTTCAGTTAGGGCGACATGTTTCTAGGGGTAGTCTGAGGTGGAAAAACTTTTCCATGATTTCAGCATGTCTAGAATATACCCTTAAGTGGATCACAGCTAGTAACAACCATTGCAGAGACTCCATAGACCTATTTACAACCCTCTTTGTCTAAAGTATCTCACTTTCTTTCATGGTATGTTATTCACGGTGCGAGGGAAACATCATCCCTCAAGATTACTCACCATTTTGCTCCCCTGGTAGAGGCATAAGACCACTTGGGTTTCATCTCCAAGGGTCATTATTCCCACAGAAGGGGAACTTCTATTTGTCATGCCTTGAAAGTTCTCTGATGTGTATCCTTTGTCAATCGACTCTTGTATCGACTCACCTCTTCAATTAGAGAGAAATATTGCACTAGAACCAAGAGACATCAAGCTGTGGGCTATTGAATAACATATGACAATCAAATTTTGACTTGTAGGGATAAAGTGTGTGTTTGAACTGTCTTAAATTGTGCTCAAGACCTGTGAAAACATTTGTTGAACATACACAATTTAGTGGTTACTATAAAAAAAAATCCTTTTGCTAAAGAGATCAATTGTTTGCTCATTTATCCCCATATCTGAAGAAAGAAAGTTTCACCTTTGTCATTTCAAAACAATGATTGTTAGCAAGTCCATTCGCAACAACTGCTTGTCTCACTGGTCCAATTTATCCATTTGTTTCAAAGTGATCTAAATATTTCCTCAAAAAATCACTAAGAAAACCCTAAGTTATAAATCTTTTTGTTGGCCCAAAGTCTTTCTCTTTTCAAAAATACTTTACCATTTACCCTACTTGATCGAAAATATCACAAATTTTATCTCTCACAGACCTCACCTTCATATGCAAGAAACGGTTGTTAGCAAGCCCACTCACAACACTATACTTTTAAGTTTACCTTTTGCCTACACTCATTACCTAGAAAATACCCCACAAAAGTCTAGTTACCAACAAAACCCCCTTTTGCTCTAAAGAAGATCCAAAAGTTACTCTTTTCAAAATACCTTTTGTTACCAACCTACTTGACCAAAAATGACACTTTTTTCCTTGCCTAGAAGATAGTTAGCCAAATTAATCCTGAAAAGATCCAAAACTTGCTATTTCTCAATTGATTTATGTTCCAACCTAAGGTCTAGAAGGTCTACTTAGTGTAGTCACTACCTCTAGAACCCCATAGTTTTGATTTAAATCCTTGGAAATAGCTCATGTTAGGCCATCCCAAGACTAAGTTTAAAAAGGCCAAGCTTCCTCAAATACCTGCTTATAAGGAAATTGAAGCAGAGCATAAGAAACATACCCCTAACCCTAGGATTGTCAAATTGGATCAAATTAAGAAAGATGGAGCTGAGGTAGCATTGCAAACTGAATGGGACTACAAAATCCAAAACCTAAACCTTCGATGTGGTGTTAATATGAACCTTATCAACAACTCTACTATTACTCACTCTGATTAGGTCCTTTCTTTTTCCACACACACTTACACACTTATAGGTTTAGTCTCTCATCTAGGAATTACACTATCCCATTCAAGAATTTGAAGTTAGACCATCTCCTCTCATCTTAGGTTGTTGAAGAAGAATCCTCCACATGCATTGTTAAAATCTTAGCATTATTTCTTTGCTCACTTAGAAACATTTTTACATCACATCTCTCATCATCTTAAGTATCTTTAAAACACAAGACTTTGCTAAGAGTAGGTTATTATATGTGTCCCACATCACCTTGAGCCAAAGGTTAGGGTCACACGTTTCACATCACCATCACATTTCCACATTTATATTTTAGGAAAACACAAGTCTCTTGCACTTAGCACCATATCATTTAGACTTCCTTAGTATCATACACCATTAGTATCATCTCTCACAGAATTTGCATCTTTAAGAAAAGCATCCGTTCATGCCACCCACCACACATTTTGGTAGGAACACATGAAAAAAAAAAAATATGGATCCTAGTCATAGTGGTAACACATCTCGAGCTCAACCATACTCTATAGTATCCATGATACCATCAGATCCACCACCACAAAACCCCAAAGATCCAGGTTCATCCATAGATATTGAGGCTTTCATGAACCAAACTGGTCACGCTACCATTGTAAATGCCATCATAGATCGCAACAAGGAAACCATCATGGAAAATTTCTTACGAGATAATGTTGGTGTCTTTGAGTTTGGATGTCCACCACCTATCAACATAACAAATCCTACTCACCCATTGTTTGGATGGCAACCACCTTAGGTAGAACCAGCAAACCCAAATATACCCTTGACCCAGGTGTCAGTTCCCATTCCATAGAACACTCATCCCATTCTCACTCAACCATTAGTGCATACTATTTCCCAATCAACCTCAAGTATACCATCTACATCTGTTTCCACCACTCATTTTTCTGCTTCACCAAATCCTCCATTTGCATCTAGTAGCACTACCTTCTTGCTTCTACCCCATATCACATCTAGTCCATTTGCTACTCAAATACCACCATTAGGGTCTAATACCTCATCTTTCATCCCACCAAACATCACTATCAACCCCTTTGTAGCTAGCCAAAGCTCTTCAGCTACATTTCCTTTGGGACCTTGGAATACTACTGCAACATAGGCACCTATTACTAGTCTTCCCCCTAGCACTGCAATCACGTCTACACCTTTGACACTATCATCTGCTGCTTCACATAGCTATTCATTCCCACCCCTCACTAAGTATTTCTCCATGCCACCTTTAGGAAATAGCCAAAATCCACCCTCACTTTAGTTCCCTATAGTAAACACTTTGCCACAAATTAACTACCTTGCACCTATTCTAAATTAGTCATACTCTCAAGTAGGTGCACAACCCACATATATTGGGCATTTTATATATTCCCAGAGCATAGCACAAGCATTATCCACATTACCACCATTTCAGCCACAGTCTTCACACCAATAGTATGCCCAAGCACCCACATAGAACTATCTCATAGGGCAGCAACCTCATAGTTATCTATCTCACCAACCTCAAAAAATGCAACAATACACGCAACCCACATTTCAGAAACCCATAGAATCCACTCCACCTATTATGGAAACCATTTTTCCACAAACACCATATGGGCGTCAGGGTTCTCCATATCACACTTTAGATTTTGGCACATATCCTATACTGGGGGCACCTAGATCGGGGGCACCTACTACCCCACCTGTAAATTCTAAATGGGAAGAGATGAAAAATGCTCTTAAGGCCCTCAAGGATGGAATAGACACCAAAACGTTCAAATTTGAGAATGATTTCCCATACCCTTTTGATAGGACTATCATGATGACTCCATTTCCTAAAAATTTTGAGATCCCTAAGTTTGAAAAATATAGGGGAAAAGGTGATCCAATCACACATGTTAAGGAATTCTATATGCATTATCAGGAGGTAGCTTATACTGATGTGTTCCTCATGCGGCTCTTTCCTAAGAGCCTAATCGGACCCACCTTAGAATGGTTTTGTCGTATCCCTCAAGGTACTATTAAAACTTTTGCAAAACTTTCTAAGGCCTTCGTTGCTCAGTATACCCATCTCGTTGAAACTGAACTGTCTATAGTAGACCTAGTCCACACTAAACAAAAAGGTGGAGAAAGCCTCACAAAATACTTGCAATGCTGGCAGATCCTCACAACAAGGATCTCTTGTACCATCCCTAAGCGTCATCTTTTCAAGATGTTCATAAACAATGCACACTCAAGGCTCACTCATCATATCATTATGAATTATTTGCAAATGTACAAGGACATCAAAGAAAAAGGAATGGGCCTCAGGCAAGGCTTCATTAAGGATGGTGTTATTAGATTTTACAAAGAAAACACCCAAGACTGAGGTTTGAGTAATGACAAAACCCAATATTGGAACAAAAACAAGAATATAGTGACGGATGGTGCCACCAAAACTTGATAGGTCCATATTGTTGGGGTGGCTACCAATGTTCCCACCACATTTTTCCAACAACAAACTTATCAACAGCAACCCCTTGTATATCACCAGTTACTCGTGCAAACTCATCAGCAAATACATGTTCCTCATAATCAAACTAATGCTATCACACTGTAGGAAGTTAGTAAACCTCATGTTTAGAGGCAACTGTGCATGTACACCCCATTGGGGGAACCTCTTGATGCAATCTTCAAAAAATTGGCCAAAGATAACCTTGTTCGATATCTACAAACATTGGTCAAAGTTAACCTTTGGAGCCCAATTAGTCTAGAGCATCCTGGTACAAAGATAATGAATATTGCAAATTCCATCATATCACAAGGCACACTACCCTTAAATGCATGCAACTTAAGGATTATGTTAGGACCTCATTGATTGGAAAGAGATCATAGTAGGGGCACAACCCTCACCTAATGCAGGATTAATGATGTATCAAAATGCTTTCCCTCCTCATAACAAAAACCTAGGAAAGGCACTTGCAAACCCTCCTATCAACAAGCCTAACAATGCTCTAGGTAAACAAGGTGACAACTGAGACACATCTTAGAATTATACCTCAGCATATTTAGACTATGGTAGCTTAATTGGTTGCATATCACAAGTTGAACCATCCATCAACATCATAAATATCAAAGGGCCAGACACTCAGTGTGCAATTGCTACCCATCGGACGCAACTTAATATAGCTGGTCTACCTGTATCTACACAAATTAGACCACCATGAGCATGACCACCTCCATCTTGAGCATCTCCATTAGAATCACCTTCATTAGGGCCACATTATAACATCTTGGAACACCTTGGAAACACGCCAGCCTAGATATCCATCTTAGATCTCTTACGAACAAGCCCACTTTATCAAGAGATCCTTGATAATACCCTACATGAGTCATGCATCCCCTCTGACATAAATGCCACTAATTTTTGCAACTTGGTTGGCCATCTTTTAGCCTCATGTGTCTTATCCTTCAAAACCACTAATATCACAGCAGTTGAACCCGATTGTATCCTCCCACTTTGCATAGCTGCCATGGTTTCTGACTTTGCAATTAAATGTGTCATGATAGATAATGGATCAGCTCTAAACCTATGTACTCTAAAGTTCATCAAATAGGCAAGATATACTAGAGTAGATATCATCAATGAGGTGATCACCATCAAGGCATATGACAATTTGGAGTGTACTACTAAAGCAACCATCTTGCTCCCTATTAGAGTCAGCCTAGCTACTCAAGAAACACTCTTTCACGTAGTTGATCTTAATCTTCCATATAACATCCTCCTTGGTCGCCCATGGATTCATGCCATGAAGGCCATTCCATCCACATATCATCAGTGCATTAAATTTTTGCATAATGGCACTAAGATAACCATCCACATAGATCCTAAACCCTTTGCTTATTACAATGTAGTTGAAACTTCATACACCAATCACTGTCCTAGGATCGAAATTAGCACCACCACAGCTAGTTCCTCTAGCAGCTACCACAATTCAAACACCATTTTAGCCTCCACTCTGTCCATAGTTAAGATCAACTACCATAGTTGTGGCAGGTATAGTCTCATAGATTCTTTTGATGTCAGTGCTCTACCACTTGATCCACATACTCAAGGACATCCGACACATCAATGGGTCTATACCAAAAACCACTTCTGAACTCCACCAACTGGTCCCTACCACATTTGTCACCAAAGGTATCCTTGATGGAGCAAAAAATGCACCATACATTAACACATGGCTATACAAAGAGCCACCTCCTAAAAGTGAAGCACTTCTTGATCACTTTAAATAGAAATATCCCTGGTCACATCGATTGGCCATAGAGAAATGGGATTATCAAGGAGGTGGTTTAGGCCGCCAGGAATCAAGTATGAGATAGCCTATAGAAGCACACCAAGGGAAAAAAACCAAAGGCTTGGGCTATGGAATCCCTGCAACTAGGGGCACTACAACAGAAGGCCACGCCTTTATGAACATCCAAAACACTCTCATTGAGGTTGAAGACATCCCTGAGGAAGTTGAAAAGAAAGCTTACAATGATATTTTCCTTGATGAAATAATCCTTGGGGCCTCTGTGCTTTGTCAATTATCCTTGAATCTCATCGACCTCCCCCTCACTCACCCCAAACTCATAGATTGGGACCAACCAAGCATCATTCATGTTGATGAGTTCTCTACCGAGCACGTGCTCCTTAAATTCTGGGGGCAAAAATTCCACATGAATGGCTACCACCACCATTGGCATATGTCTACAAGCTAGATCCTACAGGTTACTTTGAGGAGGAGGAAATCTCTAGTCACAAAAATGAAATTCAAAAAGAAACAAAAAAGAAAAAAAAAAAAGAAAAACATCCCATGGTGAAAACTCCTTTGGAGCACCATTGGGTGACTCAAAAAATGAAACAAAAATAAAAGATGTATCCGACGGTGAAAACCTCTCAGAGGCACCTAAAGATGGAGATTTCTTCCTCCCCCCACAAGAGCATCGACCTCCTATATCTTTAGTTTTGACAAAAGAAACCTGGCCTGTAAATATCATCTTGACAGAGATACCACATATCACATACATCGCAGCCTCTCTATCGCCTGAACTAGTAGATCTTCTTACTGAGGTTCTCCATGAAAATGTGGGCTAATTTGCATGGTCATATTAGGACATGTTGGGGTTGGACCCCAAACTAGTCGTACATCATCTGGCAGTGGATCTAGGGGCCAAGCCCATCAAGCAAAACTTGGAAAAATGCACCCCAAGTTGGCTTTATTAGTCAAAGAAAAGTTAGAGAAGTTGTTAGAGGCCAAAATCATTCAACCAATAGATTATTCTGAATGGATTTCTAACATGGTACCTATTACCAAGCCCTCTTGTGTTATAAGGTTTTGCACCAATTTTAGGGATCTTAATAAAGCTTGTCCAAAAGATGTCTTTCCATTACCAAATATCGACATGATTCTGGATCTCACCATAGGTCATGAACTCTTGTCACTAATGGATGGTTTCTATGGGTATAATCAAATTCATATTGCAGAAGAAGATCAGCATAAAATGACATTCACTACACCTTGGGGCACATTCTACTACACCATGATGCAAATTGGGTTAAAGAATGCTGGGGCAACCTATTAGTGCAAAATGATGGTGATCTTCCATGACCTAATCCATAAGATACTTGAGGATTACATGGATGATATTCTAGTCAAGTCTCTCAATGCTTTGGATCACTTATCTCACCTTGAGGAAGTGTTCAATCAACTGGCAAAATATCGTTTCAAGCTGAATCCAAAGAAGTGTGTCTTTGGTGTTACTTCTGAAAAGCTCCTAGGCTTCATTGTGTCACAGCGTGGTATTGAGATTGACCCTAAGAAGGTCAAAGCCATCATGGATATGGCTCCTCCTAAGACACTCGGGCACCTTCATTCTTTACAAGGAAAACTCCAATCAGTCTGAAAGTTCATTTCTCAGTTTGCTGATAAATGTCAACCTTTCACTCACCTACTTAAGAAAGATTAGAATTTCAAATGGGACTCAGCTTGCCAGTGCAATTTTGAGCTCCTCAAGCAATACTTAGCTAATCTACCTATTTTGGTTCCTCTAGTTCTAGGATGCCCACTCATATTGTACACTACAGCTACTCCCTCAACATTAGGTGCTCTTCTAGCACAACTTGACAATGTAGGAAAGGAACAAACTATTTATTACATCAGTCAAACATTAGTGGCCTATGAGCTCAACTACACTCCAATAGAGAAGGCATGGTTAGCAGTAGTGTTCACCACCTAGAAGCTACATCATTACATGTTGAGTCATACTGTGAAATTGATATCAAAGATTGATCCATTGAAATATATGTTCTCTTGCACAGTACTCACCGAACACCTGCAAAGTGGGTTATGCTTATCAGTGAGTTTGATATTCAATATATTGATAGAAAGGCCATCAAAGTCCATGCTATTGTAGATCACTTGGCTGATGCACCTTTAGTTGTAGATCACCCACTCATCATAGAATTTCCATATGAACATCTCTATTTGATAGAAGCAGAATCACTCTGGAAGCTATATTTTGATGGCTGCTATACCTCTCATGGCTCTGGTGTAGGCATACTCTTGGTTACACCTCAAGGTGATTATATTCCTAAATCTTTCAAGCTACAATTTCTATGTACCAATAACATTGTAGAGTATGAGGCCCTTGCTGTGGGACTCAAAATCACCATTGAATGAAAAATCACAGAGCTTCAAGTCTATGGTGATTCTCATCTTATCATCAAACAAGAATTGAATGAATATCAAACCAAAGATGAAAAGCTACCACCTTACAAAGATCTAGTTGATCAATTAAAAGAGCATTTTACTCAGATCCAGTTCATACAGGTACCTAGACTCTAGAAAAAGGCAGTTGATGCTATGGCTACTATTGGTTCTCTTAAATATACCGCGCGAAGCTACACAATATGAATTCTTGGTTGAGCATTTGCATGAACCTACATATGAGAATGATGAATCAACATGAGTTTGTATCTTGGTTGGTCCCCAATCCCCATGGTACCACAAAATTCATGCTTACCTATTAAATGGTATCATATCTCCTCACCTCACATGAACACAATGCCAAAACCTTATTCACAAAGCTTCTCGTTACACTATCATCACCCAAACCTTATATTGTCGTGGTTATCATGATACTCTCTCTCGATGTTTAGATTAAAATGAGGCTGTGATGGCTCTCAAAGAGGTACATGCTAGACTTTGTGGTGCTCGCACGAGTGGGATGGTGTTAGCAAAACAAATCCTTGGGGTTAGATACTATTGGCCTACTCTAGAACATGATGCATGTGAATTTGTGAAATGATGTTTACCTTGTCAACAACATGCTAATTTAATCCAAGCTCCAGCATAGGACTTGCAAACTATTGCACCACCATGGCCTTTTTCCTGTTGGGGATTTGATCTTGTTGGTCTTATTGTGCCACTTTCTTTAGAAGGGCACAAGTGGATAATCACCACCACTGATTATTTCACTAAGTGGGTCAAAGCAGTTCTCCTTGTTACTACCATGAGAGTTCAGGTGTCCAAGTTTATCTTGTTTCATATCATATGTCTCTTTGGTACCCCAACTACCATTTTCATAGACCACGAAGGTAATTTTGAGAACTTAAATATGGAGGAATTGTGCACTTCCCTTCACATCCATCACCACTTTTCTAGCCTATATTTCCCACAAGGTAATGATCAGGCAGAGGCAACTAATAAAACCCTGCTCAAAATCCTCAAGATAGTTGTAAATGACTCCAGTCGTGATTGGCATTTGCAAATTAATCTTTCCCTATGGGCATACTATGCTTCATTCCATACGGCCATTGGCACAACTCCATACTCCTTTGTCTATGGTGCTGATTTCGTCTTACCTATTAAGGTTGAACTCCCATCACTTTTCATTTCTCTATGAGGACACATATCTGATGAGGAATATAGAGTGGCTTGACTTACTCAACTTGATCTACTTGATTAAAAAAGGCAACAGGCCTACGACCACCTCATGGTCTATCAAAGTCGCCTCAAGTGAAATTTTAGCAGGAAAGTCCATCCGTGTAGTTTTCATGAATGTGACATGGTCCTTAAAGAGAATATGAAGGTTCAAGTTGATAGAGAAAAGAAAGGCAAGTTTGAGCCCACATGGCTTGGTCCTTATGTGGTCATGGCATCTTTTGGCTCAGGAGCCTATCAACTATCTACCCTCGAAGGTGAAGTCTTGAATGATCCTACCAACATTATTCACCTCAAGAAATTCTATGCCTAAGGGAAAAATTTTCCAAATTAAAGAAAAAAGACACAGAAAAATAAAGCTTCCAATGGTGAAAACTTGGCAATTCAAGCACCTTAGATAGGTCCCTGGTGAAAACCTAGCAAATAGGTGCCAAGTCTAGTATAGCTCTTCCATTATCTATCATAGACACACACCCCTCTATCACCCCTTCATATTATATCACTCATCCCCCCACTTTTCCAAGGTGTTCCTTATTGTTTTACTACTCGCCATGCTTCACAGCATCATCCTCTAGCACTTTTCACTATGCAACATCCCATCTCATTCCTGCATTATAGCATCTTGTGTATCATACTCGATGTATACTACTATTGTACTCTACTAGATGTACCCTATCACATACTTTTTATCCTTGTACTTTACCATATGTAGCATATACAACCCATATAACATGTGTCTTATACCCTTGCACTAACCCTTGTATCCCATGTACCTTACCTATGTAAATACAACAGTATCTTGACCCTTGTACATAATCACACTTTACATAACCCCACCTACCAAACCCATGTATCATAGCAATGCTATCTCCTCATGTATATACCTACTACTAGGTTTTTTATCATGAGTCCCCATGTGCTTAAATAGTCATACTTGTACATACTATCTAGGTCTTGTTGCAACCCATCAGTAGCTCATCAGTTGATCTCTTTAGCAAAAGGTTACTTGTTCATTTTGCAAAATCTTTGTTTTCTTTGTACTTTTTGATTGATTTTTTCCACGTGTCTTTTGTTGTTTCCTCCTCAAGATTGCCATGATAATTTCATATCATGGTGTGTTTTGACTAGGGCAACTTAGGAGGTTGGTTTTGATCACCATCTTTTTGGTGCTTGAGAGTCAGTTTGATATTATCCTTGCATATTTAAAGCATGTTTTCATCTTTCAATAAAACATGATGCACTTGGGTAATATCATTTTCTTGTGGATCACCCATCATCATTCCAAACACTGATCTCTCTAAGACTCATGTGTGATGCTTGGGCAATCCTTGCATGCCTGCTTGAGTCAGTCCTATGGAATTTTGGGGAAAAGGCCTTGACGTTCTTAGTAACCTTGGTAGATCCCTAACAATCCTATATCAAATAAAGTGCTCACACTACATAGTATTAGTTCCTCATGAAGTATCCCAAGCTCAAGCTTCCCCTATGCCTCACATTTATTTTTAGAACCCTTGGTATCCTTCTCCTTTTCATTACCTCTCTCCCTTGAACTTTCACTTTTTCCACCCTCTGAATCATTTGATTCAAACCACCGACCATCAACTCCTATTCATCCTCATTATGATGTGATCTATATCATAAATCACTATCGTTACCCTAATCATCACTATCATCCTGACTATGAGTTTTTTGGTCACTCATTTTCCAACATTATTCTCCTTCGAGTCAGCATTTATTTAAATCACTTTTTACATATCATAAAACTCCCTATCATAAGTTTAGTATTAGTTATCCTATTTCTACCATCATAATTTATATTGTATCTCCTAGGCTCCACTGTGTTATTTTTTATCATATTATCATATCATCATGTATCATAGCATTTGTTTATCATAACAGTGCCTATATGTCTTTCTAGCTTGGGGCTATTTTTAGCATATCATACTACATCTACCAACCGCTCTTTTTGTTTGTCTAAATTTTAAGATTATCCTTAGTTCATCATTAGATTAAGGTTCATCATTGTTGTTTTCATTTCATCCTTAGTTCATCTGGTCATTAGCATTTTACATTCACCATTTAAATTAAATTTCATTATCAGGGCCTCTTTCCATTAGCATTTCATGTTCAACATTTAAAATTGGATCTCATCTTAATGGTCACCCTTGCATTGCATTTGACATTCATCATTTTCAATCAGATTCATTTTATTCATTATAGTGTACCATTAGATTTTCATTTAATTAGCATGTTCGTTCATTACATTATAGGTTCATTGTTCATTTTCACATATCATAAATCTTTTTGTTTCAATCATTTACTGGTAGGTTCTTTATCTTTTCTTATTTAGTTTGTTTTTATCATCATAAAACAACACATCACATAATATATCATAAAGTAAAACACATCAACAAAAATCACATCAAACGTATATCATAAAGTACATCCTATCACTCGAGATCACATCAAAAACATCTCACATCATATCTATCATAAAGCAAAGTACATCATTCAGGATCACCTTATAAAAAGCCTATCACCATATAGCATGACACATCTACCAACTCATAAGCTAGAATAAATCACATCATATCCTCATCATCATAACAAACTCACATCAAAATCATTTCACATTACATATCAAAAATTATAGCACATTTCACATCCTGCATCACAAACTATTAGCATCATCATAAAATTATAGCACATATCACATCCTGCATCACAAACTATTAGTACCATCATAAAATCATAACACATATCACATCCTACATCACAAACCATTAGAACCATCATAAAATCATAGAACATATCACATCTTGCATCACAAACTATCAGCACAATCATAAAATCTCAACACATAATCACATCCTGCATCACCAATCATCAGTGATATCATCAAAACATCACTGCATATCCATCGCATATCAAACACTAGACATAACATCACCAGTCCATAACACATATCTCACTAGAATCATTAGATCTATATATCGATGAAAGAATGAAAGAATAAAAATCCATCAGTGTACAATGTCCGTATCATACAAATGGGTCTGAGCCCGAACAAAATCTCCATGTATCTCAAAAAAGTCAATCTTTACAGAATACTCAATATCCAAAATAATAATAATAATAATAACCTGCTCATCTATGGTCAACCCATCATCCCTACATCATTAGTCTCCTCCTCTACCCCTCTCTTGGCCCCTGGTGCTTCTGGTGGTGGAGGTGATGGCCTCATCAATCGTCCCCCTATCCCAAAGCTCTCTACCTCCTCCCTCCTCCCCCGCCGCTGGCTCAGCCCTGCCCTCTATCTATACCCTGTATGCTAGGACCCGCCTATACTTCCCCCTAGTGCTCCATCCACTCTCCCCTCCTCCTTGCATCCCTGTATGGGTACCTATTATCCCTAACCACATTGGTCACCTGTAGTGCTGAATCTATGATGCTGGGATTGCAGCATGGTACCTCCCCCAGTAGAATCCATCCTTCTCCCTCAAATCTTCCATCTCTACTCAGAGTCTCCACAGCTCATCCAGACCCCCTCCCACTACCACCTGTGCCCATAAGGTCACCACCTCCACCACCAATGTATCTTTCTCCTACTAGAGGGCATCTAATCTTGCCTGCATCACTTGTCACACCACAGTCATGGCATCCAACCTCCCCTCCACCAGACCCATCTCCATCTATAGCCTCTCCACCTCCACACCCACCCTATCTACCTGCCCCTGCGTTATATCTTGCTCCTATCTAAACTAGTCTCACTCTACCTGGAGCTGATCTCTCTCTCACTGAGTATCACAAAGTAGCTAGCTCATCACTATGTGTGCCTACTCTAGTGAGGAGTACCGGGCTGCCAATCTGTCCTCTCCTCCCCTGGCTGATGATCCTCTTGCCTCTCCCCTTGCTACCCTTTGTGGCCCTTGTGCCTCCTCTCCTCCCCTCTCCTCTACCCCCTCCTCTCCTCCTCTCTCTAGCTAGGCTCCCATCTCCTCTGCTCTCCTCTCTAGCTGAGCTCTCCTCTCCTCCCCCCCTACCCTCCTCCTTTGTCAGGTTGGATCCTCCTCCTTTGCCACTACTGCTACAACCCTCTTGCCACATACCACCCTTGTCAGGCTGCTCGAGCTAGCTCACTTACCACTATCATTGACCTCGTGCCCTATGCTCTTCCCACTAGTCTCGATCGTACAAAAGTATCTTGGTACTCCTGTGTGGAGCCAGCATCTACCACCTCACCAAACCAATCCCACTACTATGGCTCTAGCTCTAGCCATGCCTTCAACAATCCATCCCTCCGAAGGGCTGGCTTCTACATTGATACTAGCTCGCATGTCACCCGCTGATACTAGTTCGGCTCCCCTAGAGCTATTTGCCACCATCCAAACTATCATAGCACCCTATCTGGAATGTACTGCTCTACCACATACTCCTACCTCTCAAACACAAAACATGGGGAGATAGTGTATGGGAGCTGCTCTCCCTCCTTTGCCCATGGTCCTAGGCCCATGTATGGCCTCCACACCATTGTCACTATATCATCAATACACACCCTCCAGGAGTCCACTAAATCTGTGTGGTGGTATGTCAATGGCTTAGCCCAGCTGTATGCCACTAGCTCCTCTACTTGTCTATCTTTGTGCCCTAATGGCCTGAGCACTACAATATGCTCCCACACCCATACTTGTAACAATGTCAGAAACCTAATACTCCTCCCTTTTTGGTCACCACCCTGGTACACTATCTGATGCAGGTCTCGGTATAGCTCGACCAACATCAATGAACCCCATGCTGTTGGGCATCCTTCATCCACAATCTCCATCACTACTAGAATCAATTCCAGTGTAACCCTTGTACCACTTGTATCTAGGGCAATGTACCCTGAAACCAATATTAGCACATAAAAATAGATCCACCACTCTGTCGCCATGCAATCCAAATGCTCGTCTAATGAAAACTATCCCTACTGGATCCTATACTCAACTCTAGGCCCCACCAGTCTTTGTATTCCTACCTCTGTTATCATCTCTCTGGTCGCCATGACTAGCATCCCTCGTATTGGCAGTTTGAATATCTGATACACATCCTCAAGCGTCACCGTCATCTCCCCATTCAGTAAGTAAAACATCACTATCTCACTGTGCCATCTCTCACATAGTGTTGTGACCATGGCCATGTATGTTTGGGTATGGGGGAACCTTGCTAGGTAGCCTAGTCTGATTGCCTCGATCTGCACCCAGTTGGCTACTATTAGCATCTCTCTAGCATGTAACACTGTTGCTCACCGTTCCCATAACACTAGCACATCCAAGGACCACTGCACACCACCAAAACAAATCCAAACATCAGTTTTCTATCTCCTTCTTTATCCTCCCACCCTTTCTTTCCTCAACCCTACCTTTTTTTTTCCTTTTATAAGCCAACCCACGTTCCTGTGAAAATACATTCCCACACTGCCTCTAAACTCACATTCTCATGGACATATATTCTGGTGGGATCACGATGTTAGCTTTTTCATTTGCCCTAACCTTTTTTCCCCATTCCCACTAGAATATTCCTATAGTAGCTACACTTGGCAATCTTGTTGATCCATGGTCCTGCGGGATCGCATTCTCACAATATACCCATATTCCCACTTTCCCGCTGTGCCAGCCCTTAAACTGTGAGCTCGCATTCCTGCTACCCAACTCACATTCCTCTTTCCAGGAACACTATCCCTCCTCTATCTCCTTGTTCTTGCAACAATATTTTTTGGCACCTTGCTCCCCTCTTGCCAAATGCTACTTTCACGGGATTGTGATCTCGTTGATCCCACTCATGTTCTTGCTGGACCTATTCCCGCAGAATCGCATTTTTTCTTTTGCAATAATGCAGTAAAAAACCCATAAAATAAACTCACAAAGAGCTTTTAGAACCTACTGATTGATCAAGTGTCCCTTGTACTCGCACTCGTCGCACTATGTCCACTCGATGATCTAGTCACCCAATACTTGCCATTGTAATCTCCAATGCAGAGCTCCTAACCTGCAATATATCCTCATCAATCTGAATGAAAATGACCCATTTTCGCCCCCTTTTAGCCTCTTATAGCCCCCTCATGCCCTTGCTCCCCCTCTCGATCATCCAACACTCCTATTTTTCCTCGCCCCCTCACTTTTTTCTCTTGTTTTCTTTTTTTTTTTTTGTCTATTTTTCCCTCTTTTATGCCTTCTAGGCCCTTGCCAGCTTCCTCCTTTTTTGTCAAGATGTCATTGTACCGCTTTTTCTTTCCTTGTCACCTTCTTGAGGGGGCATCATATAGTATATTCTCTCTTTCTAATTGAGATTGGGGCAACTGCATTGCTTCAAAAAGTCTTCTTCATGTCATCTATATTCAAACTTCTTTGAAATAATGTTGCTTCAACACTATGTCAAAGAGGGGCAAAATGTAGACACCTAAATCTGATTACATCAATAAGTAATCATATTTAGCTATCTCCTAAGACATTATTGATTAAATATTTACTATTTAATTAATTAATCATCATCCCCTAGTTAATTAATTAATTAAATTAACTATAGCCCAATTGATAAAATCAAATAATAACCCAAAATCAATTTATCAATTAAATCCCTATTGCCTCTATTAAATTTGATAATTCATCAAATCTATTCAATTTAATTCCATATTCTCATTTTATTGAATAAATCATTTAATAAAATATCTAAAATCCTAAAACCCTATCCTAACCCATAATCCAACCCATTCACCCATACTAACCTCACTTAGCCACCTAACTAACCCATCCCATCAAAGCTAAATCACTCACCCTTAACCCCCCTTCTAAGCTAATCATAATCCTCTTCTAATCATGTGCACAATCATAAACATGGGTTAAGACTTGCTAACGCAAGCCAAAGTCAAAAAATATCTTCTCCCCTCACCCTCCAACATAAATGACCCTTACACATCTCTTACACCTCTCCCATCCTCATTTACATCTCTTACATCCCTCTTACAAACTCAACCACCCTCATCAAGCCTTTGACCAACCCTTATCCTATCCTCTCACACTCATCCTCCTTGTGATAAGTGTCACCTCCCCATTGGTGCTAAACAAGCACAATCCATGTGCTCCTTTTTTAGTGCATCTTGCCATCCCCCATCATTTCATCATCTTGACATCTTGGCCTTTCATTTCTCCAACCCTTGGCCTATAAATTGAACCTCCTCCCTTCACAAAATCATCCACCTTTCATGCAAAGTTATATTGCTATTTTGAGAGCCTAAAAATTACCAAAATACCATCATAATGCTGAAATCCTTCCATACCTCCATTTTTGAAACCCTCATCCACACCCATATTTGATTATCACCCATCTACTTGGAGCTTGAGCACAACGTGAGCATACATCCCCTCTCATCAGGGACATAGCTTCATCATCATGAGAAGCACTTGAGGAGTTTACCATCTTTGGTCTACTTTCCTCAAGTTTGTCTTCTTTGGTCCTATCATAAGTGTTTTCCATGTTTAGTATGGTTAAAGCTTTCATTTACTAGTTAGTTTTCAATTTGCACTACTAAATTAGGTGATATAGGAGTATGTTGCATCCTCCTATGTCAAATGAGGATTATGTCTTGGAATTTCAGAGGATTAAATTCCCCAAACAAAAGTAGTAGGATTAGGAAGTTTATATTATCCTTTCAAGCTAACATTATTCTTCTTGAAGAGTCTAAACTTTATCAATAGTCTTTTGTTAAATTTGCTAGTAGTTGATCTTCTTGGGAGTCTGCTTGTGTTTCTTCTTCTGGTGCTTCTGGAGGTCTTATTGTGTTACAAAAAAGTAAATGTATTTCAAGGGTTATTCTGATGTCAAAATCTTATTGGCAACTCATTGAACTCAATTGGTTTGATGTTAAGTTTTTTGTCTTTAATGTCTATGGGCCTTCCTTAGCCTAGGATAAGCTCAATTTATGGGAATCAATCACTAATCAGATTACTAAAATTGAGGAGTTTCTTGTTGTTATTATGGGTGATTTTAATGTCATCTCTTCATCCAGTGAAAATATTGGGGGTAATGTCACTACTCTGAGGGTCATAGACGAGTTTAATTTTCTTATTTAGGATAGTGCCTTATGTGAGGTACCTTTCTTGAATGGTAGTTTTACTTGGTCTAATCATAGATCTGCTACTCCTATCTCTTCCAAATTGGATAGATTTCTTATTTCTCAAGAGATGAAGCTTCTAAATATTTCTCTTTTAGCATAGATTTTTTCATCCACTGAATTTGATCATTTTCCCATCTCTCCGAAGATAAATAGACCAAATCTACTATAGCATAGTTCTTCATTTAAGTTTGAAAGTATGTGGTTCACTCATCCCCATTTTGTACAATTGCTTTGGCAATGGTGGATTAGTGCTCAATTCTATAAAGGAAATAGAATGTTTCAATTTCCAAATAAGCTTTCTTTCATGAAATCCAAAAATTTTATTTGGAATAAAGAAGTTTTTCAAAATGTGTTTCATGAAAACTCTAGGGTAGAAAGTGACCTTAAGAATATTGCAGAAGATGTTATGAATTTTGGGATTGATATAGAGGTTGTAGAAAAAAAAAGGTCTCTCCAATGTTATTGGGAAAAAAAATTTGTGACGAAGGAGATTTATTGGAGGCAAAAATCTTGAGAATTATGGTTAAAAGAGGGTGATAAGAATACAAAGCTTTTTCATGCTTCAGCTAAGATTAGGAAAGCTTCTTCATCTACATTAGCTATTAATAGTGCTTCAATAGGGGATACTTTGGTATCACAATAGGATATTTGTAATGAGGGTGTTAAATTCTTCAAAAGTTTACTTGCCCCAGGTGAGTGGCTAAGAGATAATAAGGGTGGTAGGAATTTTTTATTACAGTCTATTCCTTCTTTAGTCACCAATTCAGATAATGAGAATCTTATAAAGCCTTTTAGTGTTGAAGAGATTCATTCTATTTTTTTTTTTATGGCCCCTAAGAAAGTCCTTGGTCTTGATGGATTCACGATTCTTTTTTATCAAAAGTGTTGGGATATGGTTAGTTTTGATCTTCTTATGGTTTTAGAGGAATCTCAGAAGAAAGTGTATATTCTTAAAAAATTTAACAAAACTAATATCTCTTTGATTCCTAAGGTGAAATCTCCTTTAATATTTGAAGATTTTAGTCCCATTTCATTATGTAACTCTATGTATAAGATCATAAATAAGGCTATTTACCTTAGGCTCAAATATTTAATTCCTAGATTAGTATCCCCTCAGCAAGGAGGTTTTGTTATAGGTAGGGATACTTATGATGGGGCACTTGTTGCTTTAGAAGTTCTACATACCAATGAGTCTTATCAAATGTCTTCGTTTGTTGCTAAGCTAGATATGATGAAAGCATATGATAAAGTGGATTGGGCTTTTCTCTTGGCAATACTCATTAAGTTTTTTTTTTGGCTCCTTGGTGTTAGTGGATTAAGAATTGTCTCTCAGGTGCCTCTTTTTGCATTCATAATCAATGGCGATCCTTCCTCATATTTCCAAGCTACTCAAGGAGTTCAACAAGGGGATCCACTTTCTCCTTTTTTAATTTATTATTATGGCTAAAAATCTTAGTAGATCTATTCTATTTTCTAGAATGGGGAGTTCATTTAGTGGATTATGTCGACTATGTTGACATTGTGTCTCACAAGGTTTGCTGGAAAGATCCTTTTTCTCTACCTATTGGAAGAGAGTTGGCTAAGAATTTTGCTGACATCTTGGCTAACAAACTGATTTTTTTGGCTAGATGCTATGATAGTCTCATATGGTGTCCTACTAAAAGTGGTTTGTACTCTATTAAAATTTTTTATGAGGCCTTCTTGGGTATGTCAAAGTAGCATGTTGCTCATCAAGCCTTTACCTTTTGTTGGGATAAATGTGTTTTGCCAAAAGTTGGATTTTTTACATGGTTGGCCATTCGAGGTATAATTTTGAGTAGTGATAGATTTTTCAAACTCCATATAGAAGATTCATTTAAATGTATCTTGTGTGGTCTTCATGATGAAACTGTTGATCATATTTTCATGCATTTTCAATTCTCTATGTAGTGTTGGTGTTTTGTTTTGGGGAAATTATCTTTCTCACTTCCTTTTCCCAAGTCTTTATGGGAGTTGTTCCAATCTTGGCCAATACTATTTACTAATTCTATATTTTTTTATTTATGGATTATTGTTCCATCATTAATTATTTGGTCTATTTGGTGGGAACAAAACAAGAGAATCTTTAGAAAAGAGGTGTCTAGTGTGAGCCTTTTGATTGATACAATTGAATGACTTATTTATAAATTAGTGAATAATTATTTTTCTAGTCATTTTAATAGGAATGGCATGTTTTCATCTTGAGATAGTGAAATAATTCAATCCTAGAAGCTTATATCACTTCCATCTTCTCTTGTATTTCCATGAGTTAGATCTATTCCAATTTGTAGAAAATCTATTGAATGGAAGCCTCCTGATTCTCCCTTTATCAAGCTCAACTTTGATGGGTCATCTAGAAGGAACCTAGTGATTTAGGTATTGGGATTTCTCTAAGAAATCATCATGGAGAGGTGATAAATTTTTTTGCAAAACCTATTTCTTTTGGCACTAATAATATGGAAAAATCCACAGCTTTACTAGAAGGTCTAATTTTAGAAAAGCATGTGTCTTTTCTTGTTTACATTTAGAAGTTGATTCCTTTGTTGTTATTAATGGATGTATTCCCAGCAATATTAATAATTGGCAT